>JAFVLL020031283.1:0-10160 GCA_021397915.2 Tor tambroides
AATGGATAATTTTGACCCATACAATGTATTTTTGGCTATTGCTACAAATATACCTGTGCTACTGAAGACTGCTTTTGTGCTCCAGGGTCACAAATGATTGATAATGTTCTGCAAAGACTGGAGAAACAGGCTTACATTGTTTTTTTTGGGTTTTTTTTTTTTTGCATTGTATAGTAAATGATTATGCTGTGTTTTTTACGATACCTGAGTATCAGGTGAGTTTGGCTTACATATATGTTCAGTTAAAGATAAAAGTGTAAAGAATGATATTAAACCAATAAAAAATACCAATAATTTACTATGCATAATAAGCTTGAAAAGGAGAAAATATTAACACACACGTTAATGTGTGTGTGTGTGTGTGTCAAAAGATTCTGGAGCTCAAGTAGACATCTAAAATTACATATACTGATTTGTAATGCCTTTATACCAATAAGTCACATCTTAAATAAAAAAGAAAGAAAAGACAAAAGGAAAAAAAAGCTGATATTTGTTTTTCAATTACCATGTTCAGGTGACATTCAAGTATTTATGTGTCTTTTTTTAATCTTGGCATTTCTTTTTACAAGGAGCTCTAAGCAGCTGTGAAATCTATAAGCAGTGCTATGAAAAGTGTTTATGTGGCTCTGAATGAAAGATATGGAAAGACATGGAGCCAATGGAAAGAAATTATACAGATGTGGCAATGTCTCATTTTGGAGACCCACTATCCATTCCTCCAGTAATCCACAGGAATGACTCGAGCAAAATTATGTGTAAAATACCATTTTTCTGTCAGATGAGGGGCTGAGAAGAATTTGAATAAAAAGCATTGGAAAAACACACTTCCTTCCATCGTACATACTGAAGCACTATTGTGTTATTATAATTCAGGAAGCCAGTTATAAACTTACTAATTCAACTAGTCTTAACTTTATCAGAAAGATTCTCCTCAAAGTTCTGATCAAACAAGTGACTACAATAACTGCATCAGCACACAACATGCACATCATACATATAAGTTCATTAAGTTATTGGATTGAGAATTTCATCATTTTGGCACCTCAGCCAATTAGTATTAATTTTATATAATTTTGTATTAACCCATAAGTTAGATAAATCCAACTAGATAAAACACAGATGCAGATCAATAAATCTAAACACTGTGATAAAACTCAACACATGGGATAATAAAATTATACATAAAAAAATAAATAAAATATAAATAAATAAATAAATAAATAAATAAATAAATAAATAAAATAAATGACCTTTCTGAATGTTAGAAATGATGGTTTGATTCAATAAATTTAAAATAAAAAATAATTGAAAATAAAAAAATAAATACATTTAAAATAATAAATAAATTTAAAACAAACAAACAATCAAACAAACAAACATACAAAAAATGAATAAATAAATAAAATTATTGAATAGGAGTTTTAGAAATAATTCCAAAGAGCTGGTCTGATCAATAACTTAGTGACACAAGGGAGGTAGGGGGACACACTTCATATTAAGCAGGGATTGGGCAGGGGCCACGCCAGGCATTGTGGGATAGTCTTTTACTTACTGACTGCCTCCTCCTCATCACTGGATGAAGAGCCAATAGAAAAGGGTGTTTTAGATTTGGGGAGCATGGGCGAGATGCTGAAGGAGAAGGAGATTCGTCGTTTAGGTCGTGGCCGTCCAATCGCTGCTGGGTTCCATGATCACATGGGCAAAAAAGATCAAAGCAGGCATTATAATAATAATATTGGGTGCTAATACACTGGCAGTACATGTCCACTCCCTTAAAGTGATACCGCAGTGAAAGGGAACCAGCTCCACATCTGATGAGGTGAAGAATACCAACAATCCCAGCTGATACAGGACATTTTTGTAGTATAAAGATCCCAGGACACAAAATCGGGTGTTAGATATGACTGATCAGAGGTGAGTGGTCAGTGTGGTTATATATGACCGAACATGTCCACTCCTTATCTTACCACAAAAGACCAGCAGAGAGAGAGAGGGGGGAAAAAACCCAAAAAAACTCTGAAACTCTGCAACATCTGATCTAAAAGCTGGAGGTCGGCCGATAGTGGATTTTGCCGTTATCGATAGCTAGCTTGGACCACACTGGCCGATACCGATTAATTAACCGATAGTTTTTAAAATGGATACTGAACGAAAACTAAAATAGTGCTTTACCATTAAAAAAAAACAAAAAAACAGTACTGAACTCTATAAATGAAGCATACAGACTTTTTTAGAGCCACAGAAAGACAAACGTTTAGCTGAAAATGCACAACACACAATTCATTACACTGATAGTATAATGAATTCGTTATACTATTCATTATATTGATACATCATCTGAAAGCTGAATAAATAATCGTTCCATTGATGTCTGGTTTGTTAGGATAGGACAATATTTGGCTGAGATATAACTATTTGAAAATCTGGAATCTGAGGGTGCAAAAAAAATCTAAATATTGAGAAAATCTCCTTTAAAGTTGTTCAAATGAAGTTCTTAGCAATGCATATTACTAATCAAAAATTAAGTTGGTATTTATGGTAGGAAATTTACTACAGATGCACCGATTGCAATTTTCTTGGTCGATTCAGATTTCCGATTTTTTTGTACGTGTGACCTGCCGATAACGATTTTTGCCAATTCCGATTTTCTTTCTAAGAACTATAATTGACAGCATATACAAACTAAAATATATACTTTTTTCAATGCAAAAAAAAAAAAATATATATATATATATATATATATATATATATATTTACATAAAAAATTATTAAACATTACAATTGCCCAATCTGGACTAAGTTACAGATGTTCTCTCACTTAAACAGCTCTCAAAATGAAGTGCTCTGTGACTGGAAAGAGGTCAAAATAATTACTAACTGAAAAGGTGTTGTTGTATATAACAAAACGGATGTCATTTCCCACTATTTTTTAAATGGTCATTTTTTCCCCTAACCTTCAAAACTTTCATTTTTTTTCCCTAATCACCATTCAAATGAAATCAGTATCAACAAACTCCATCTTTCCACTGCAAGAAACACAGAAGCTGCATCTGAAGTAGCATTAAAAGTCTTTACACAGACTGTTTGATGAGGTGCCATAAATGCATTTACACCCCAAAATTGCAAATGCATAAATAATTTCATAAGATTAATTTTTTTAATATTTTTAAACATGCAAAAAAGAAATGTTGGGGTAAATGATGCTTTTAAATTTGAAACCAAACCACCAGTAGGTGGCGGCAAATGACTGTTTTAATGAGTGAGTCATTTAGTCCTTCATTCAACAGATTCGTTCAAATGGCTGATTCATTCAGAAACGATGCAATTGACTGTCTTTATGAATGGGTTAATGAATCATTGACTCACTTGATTTGTTCAAAAACCCGGATTCATTCAGTAACGAAACACCGCTGTGTTGCTCGGAAACACGGTTTATTGAACTACTACTGAATAAAATCAGTGTCACACTGCAGTCGTGTTGATATTCACGGAAACATCTTGGCCGTGTGCAATGTTGCTTACCAAAATCATATATTATAGCCTAAATTGATTTCTGCACGAGTCTCTCTCACACACTCACTCACGACATAAATCATTATCAGTCGCTGTAAGTGTAACGTCAAAACAGACCAGCTCGGAATCAGCAGACTGACTGATCAGTCGATCGATGCATCTCTAAAATTGACAAAATATCTTCATGGAACATGATCTTTACATAATATCCTAATGATTTTTGGCATAAAAGAAAAATGGATAATTTTGATCCATACAATGTATTGTTGGCTATTGCTACAAATATACCTGTGCTACTTAAGACTGCTTTTGTGCTCCAGGGTCACATATAATGTAATTTAATAGAAAACTATGTGAATGGTGCTCTGTCGCGCTGCAGGATTTTCTGTCGGCTGCTTTTAAATGCGTGTCTGAAGTTTCCTGCTCTGTTCAGGGCAGTGTCTTGTCAAAACAAATAGCATGTGCTGTCAGTGATTTCTACCTCTAGAGGCCACTCTTGCATTGTATAATGATGGCAGAGCCTTATCAGCAACGGATGCAACCCAGAAAACTATCGGCATTGATTTTTGCTGATAGCCGATAGATCCAGCAATCAACTATCGGTGCCGATTAATCGGTAAAACCGATACATCGGTTGACCTCTATTAAAAGCACTTTTAAAATGCTTTTGTTGAAATGTATGAACTGTGTTGATTGCAGTGCTGCAGAGCTCAGAGAGGCACAGAGACACACAGGAGAGAAAACTAAAGACGGTGTTCAAACTCACCATCCAGATCTCTGTGACTGATGGCCAACATGGAGACAGACTTGGTGAGAAAGGGTTGTGAAGGTGGGACACATCTTCGTCCAGACTGGATGGATTTCTGAAAGCAGAGAACATGACAAATTAGTCAGTCAAGGTTATTAATTACAATTAAATTAAAACTACTCATTTAAATGGTAACATCTTAAATCTCATTCCGGATACTAGAACTGACACATTGCTTGGTTTTTAAGCCTTCTTTTGAAACAAATGGGATTTCCTTGGCAGAAAGGAAGGCTGCCAGTAAATAATTTCATTTTCTTTCCAATTGTCATTATTAAATGGACCTTGACAGTCAATATAAACTGTTGTTGCATGTAAAAGAGATGAATAAATATAAAAAAGTCATCTTTTTGGGTAAACTAAATGTTTTAAGACAACATTTAACAAAAAAATGAATTGAATAAATTATTTTATAATATTTATAATCAAATATTTTTATTATAATAATAACCACAATAAATACATATAAATAAAAAAAAACTATGATAAATTATTTTAAAATAATTTTAAAAATCTAGAATATATAGGTAATCTAAATGGTTTAAATAATATAATTACAAAACAAATATAAATGAAAATGATATACTAATATCAATGATGTTATAACATTACAATGATAGCATTATAATATAAAAAAATAAAATGCTACAAATAAAATTGGGTTAGTTTAAAAGGTTTAAAATAAACTCACTGAAACTATAAATGAAAATAATATATTAATTTTAAAATATTATATTTAGTGCCATCAAATCAATTAATCGAGATTAATAGCATCCAAAATAAAAGTTTGTGTTTACATAATATATTTGTGTGTACTGGGTATATTTATATGTATAAATAAATACACACACATACATGTATATATTTAATAAATATATGTAATATATATTTATGTATAATATAAATCTTATATAAATATGAAAATATATATATATATACACATGTAAATTTAAATGCAGCCGATAGAAAATCCTGCAAAATTATCCATTTTTCTTTTATACCAAAAATCATTAGGATATTAAGTAAAGATCATGTTCCATGAAGATATTTTGTAAATTTCCTACCGTAAATATATCAAAACTTTATTTTTGATTAGTAATATGCATTGCTAAGAACTTCATTTGAACAACTTTAAAGGAGATTTTCTCAATATTTAGATTTTTTTGCACCCTCAGATTCCAGATTTTCAAATAGTTGTATCTCAGCCAAATATTGTCCTATCCTAACAAACCATACATCAATGGAAAGCTTATTTATTCAGCTTTCAGATGATGCATAAATCTCAATTTCGAAAAATTGACCCTTATGATTGGTTTTGTGGTCCAGGGTTACATATAGGGTTTTTGCAATGAGTATGAACGCAGCACAACCAGTCAGATTCTAGATTAATTTATAAACGGTCCTTCACCTGACTGTCCAAACTGCTGCAGTCGCCCAGGTCTGATTCCTGTTCCTCTTCTGTCAGAGACACCAGCGAGCCTCTCTCTTCTCTGTCCAGCTTTGCTGGACAGTCCAGGTCCTGGCTGGCCTCCTCCATGCACTGCTTAATGCCTTTCCTTTCTTCCCTCTCTGCTACAAGACCTTCCAGACTGTGACTGTGAAAATAAGCATATTTGATTATGCTTGAATGTTAGTGCGGTTCAAAGTTTAAAAAAAAAGTTGAGATGGTGACCACATGCTCACACGCCGAATCACCAAACATCTTTTACCGTGTTGTGGATGACATTCAAACACATGCAAGATAAAGCTAGATGCAAATCCATTCAGATTCACATGCACAAAGAATCAACAAGTCTACTAGCAAATTATGACAATACATGATTGACCTCAGTCTGTGAAAGTTGCCGATGACGAATGACAATCCACTGACTCACGCTATACAAAAAAAACCTTTGACATTTCCTCAAAGCAAAACCATTCAAGCTCTGCCACAGAAATGGTTAACCATTTTCCACATGATGAAAACTAAACACATCTTACAGCGGCCTAAACAAGTGTTTGGACGCTTAAAGTTTGTACCCTACCATTCAAATGTTTTTGAACAGTAAGATTGATAATGTTTTTTTGAAGAAGTCTCTTCTGCTCAGCAAGCCGGCATTTATTTGATTCAAAAACAGTACAATTTTGAAATATTTTTATTATTTAAAATAACTGCTTTCTATTTGAATATATTGTAAAATGTAATTTATTCTTGTGATTTCAAAGCTGAATCAGCATAATAGAATGATTTCTGAAGGATCATGTGACTGGAGTAATGATGCTGAAAATTCAGCTTTGATCACAGGAATAAATTACATTTTAAAATATATTCAAATAGAAAACAGTTATTTTAAATAGTAAAAATATTTCAAAATTTTACAGTTTTGCTGTACTTTGGATCAAATAAATGCAGGCTTGGTGAGCAGAAGAGACTTCTTAAAAAAACATTAAAAATCTTACTGTTCAAAATCTTTTGACCGGTAGTGTATGTCACTGAATGACGCATCAAACCAAATTGCATATATTCTAAAGATAATATCACACTTCCATAAAGGTTATTTCTTGGTTTTTAAATGAGAAAACCAACCGATATACAGTTAAAATTAAGACTACATATATTTGGATACTTCTGGTTGTCAAACATTATTAGTGTCCCCTGTTTTTCTATCACAGTGTGAACTTGAGGGCAAGCAACTTGTAAATCCATTCTGAGATCACTAGATTAAAATGAATGACAAAAAAAAATACTAAAAGTGAAGTCAGTTCTGAAAAAGCATAATTTGTTTGCAGTGGTATCACAATGTACTGAAATTCAATTTAAAGTGCAACATGATTACACAAATACTTTAAGGCATTCGTTTAAACTATATGCTAAAAAATACATGTATTTTAGAATAAAATTATTTAAATTTACTTACACCTAATTGTTGAGAGCAGCTCGATACAAGTATGATGTGTTCTGAAATTCTAACAGGAAACACTTGAAAAGAGTGAGATAAAAAACAAAAACAAAAAAACTTCTCACCTCTCATCAGGCTCTGAGATCCAGATCAGTATGTTAGTCATAGTTCACATGAATAAATACCTGCTGTGATGCTGTAGTTTAATCTACATCTCTAGCTAAACACATACATTTAAGTGGCTGGTTAGTCTCCGTCTCAGAAAATGAAATCAACGGAAATGACTGCAAGAGTGTCTGTGGTCTCAGATGTTTGACCAGAGAAGACTAAACCGTAGAAAGGAAGTAGACTAACACACACACACGAACACACAAGTTGAAGTCAAAAGTTTACACCCCCTTGCAGAATCTGCAAAATGTTAATTATTTTAGCAAAATAAGAGGGATCATACAAAATGCATGTAATTTAGTACTGACCTGAATAAGTTATTTCAAATAAAAGACATTTACATATAGTCCACCACAGAAAATAATAGTTGAATTTATAAAAATGACCTTGTTCAAAAGTTTTCATCCCCTTGATTGTTAATACTGTGTTGTTAGCTGAATGATCCACAGCTGTGTGTTTTTTTGTTTAGTGAAAGTTGTTCATGAGTCTCTTGTTAAACGGCCCGCTGTTCTTCAGAAAAATACTTCAAATTCTGTGGTTTTTCAGCATTTTTGTGCATTTGAACCCTTTCCAACAATGACTGTATGATTTTGAGATCCATCTTTTCACTCTGAGGACAACTGAGGGACTCATATGAAACTATTACAGAAGCTTCAAACACTCACTGATGCTCCAGAAGAAAAAACATGCATTAAGAGCCGGGGGGTGAAAACTTTTGAACAGAATGAAGATGTGTACATTTTTCTTATTTTTCCTAAATATCATATTTTTTCATTTCTTCAGAAGCTGCAGAAGATACTTATGTTTCTCAGAAGACAAAATACGTGAAATTTAGCCTGACCTTCAAGTTCAGGCTCTTAATGCAACGTTTTTTCTTCTGGAGCATCAGTGAGCGTTTGATTCTCGTGTGGACTATATGCAAACGTCTTTTATGTGAAATATCTTATTCAGGTCAGTACTAAATTAAAAATAGCAATGCTTTTTGTATGATCCCTCTTATTTTGGTGAAATACCTAACATTTTGCAGATTCTACAAGGGGGGTGTAAACTTTTGACTTCAACTGTACAGTTTATACACCACTGTCTTTATAACACACCATTTGTGCTCCCATAATGCAATTCATGCCGTATCATATCACAAGAAGTTTAAAGATTTCAGACACTTCCTCTTTGTCTTCCTTTACCTTCTTCCATTTATTTTGTCGTTTTCTGAGCGCAGGACAGTTGAAGGACACCAGCTCATGCTTCATTGAGTGCATAAGATTCAGGATGGATGGATGGATAGATAGATAGATGGAAGAAGGGATGTGCAGAAAGACAAAAGAGGAACTTGTTAGTACAAGGTCTAAAAGAGGCCCTTTAACGTTTAACCATTATGTACCTTTCCTGTATGCAACAAAAATGTTATTTTTTTAAGATAGCTGGCAGGGAAAATGAAATAAAAATGAATAAAATAAACTAAAAGTCAAAAACAATAGAATTACTGAAACTATAAAATAAAAAAGAAAATGGAAAAATAAAATAAAATAAACTATAATACTATCTCAACCTCCCAATTATTTTTATCTAAATTTTTAAATGGGCTGTTCATAAAGGATTTGATGGAGTTCCTGAGAGGAAAGAGTGAGAATGGATGGAGGTACCTTCTCCTATGACCTGCAGACCTGTGCTCCACTTCACCTCGCGCCGTACTGGAAAAAGTGATGGATGAAAATAATGAGAAGATGACCAATGAACAGAAATAATGAAGCAAAATGAATGAAGAGCTGAAGAGATGATTGACAGCCCTAAGAATGTTTAATAAAACAAGAAAATTGTTTTTGTCTATACCAATAGCTGATAATTATTCATTACAAATATTTATTAAATAGAATAATTTATTATAATTATTATATTATATAATTACATTTAAATTAATATAATAATTTTACTGTTAATACTTTCTAAAGTAAGTAGTTTTATATAATATATTAATCTAAAACATGATGTAAACCATGATGTTCCTCTTCTCGGTCTTAGAATATTAGCGGTCATCTGAGTGTTTATTATCAGCAGGAATACAGTCCTGTGTGACCTAAATACAGCTCTTTCTCACAGAACAGCTGCCTGCTGACAAACCCCCAGAGGAAAGGCCCTCACTCTGCTGGGAGTTCCCCTCACAAACAGAGCTGGACACAAAGCTGAAGTAATGACCAAGATGATGGGACAAAAACAAAACTGAGCAACTGCAAGATTAAACTCAAATATAAAGAGTATACTATGCATGTATCTGATCGCATTATAAAGACAGATGCAATGAATGATTAAAGGGCAGGTGGGCGGTATATTGGTAATGATGCTTTGATCCTATTATCAGATGGTTTACAGGAAATGAAAATGCTGGGTGTCTGTCACATTTATAAAGGGAAAAAAAGTGACAAGACATGTAGGCCAAGTTTGAAAAAGAAATTTGTCTTCTGCATTTAACCCATATAAGCGCGCTCACACACACACACGCACTCACACACACACACACACACACGCTCACTCACACGCTCACATCACACACACGCACATGCTCACACACACACCACACAAACACACACACCCACCCACCCACACACACGCTCACACCACACATCACACACACGCTCACACTCGCTCACTCACACACACACACACACACACGCTCACACACACACCACACAAACACACACACCCACCCACCCACACACACATGCTCACACCACACATCACACACACGCTCACACTCGCTCACTCACACACACACACACACACGCACACGCTCACACACA
>JAFVLL020031284.1:0-23979 GCA_021397915.2 Tor tambroides
CTGAATTTGTTATTGTATTCTAAGGTAGAGCGTGAAGATGTTTCCTCACCTCTATCTTGTCAGATGCTGGGTGCTGGTTCCTCAGGACGTTGTCCACCTTTGCCTTCAGTTTATTCAGCTCTTTCTCTTTCTCTTCCAGATCACTCATCAGTTTCTGGCAGGAAGGATGTACTTTATAAGCCAAAATCATCAGGCATTTACATGACAGGAAAAAACAGTCTAGCATAGTTTAGACTAGTTTTTGTTCATTGTCTCGATGTCATTGAATGTGATTGTTTTTTGTTTATGTTTGATCATGTGAACACTGAAGTTTTAATTCATCAGTGCATGAATCTCCATAATTTAATAAGTCGCTGATGTCCACCTGATCTGTTGAGACATCACACCTTAAGACAACTGTTGAAGAAAAACTCTTGTTCTCTTTCCTGTATTTTCTATCATTCTTTTCTGAATTTCACCTCTGTTCTAGTTTGTGTGGTCAAATTTAGCTCTATATTGTGTAAAATAGCATTTTTAAATAGCATGGGTAAAACTATATTTGTTGTCTTATGACAAATTGCTTGTGATGGTCTTTATTTGTAAGTCACTTTAGATAAAAGTGCCTGCTAAATGAATAAATAAATAAATGTAGCACCTTATAATAAGGTTTACAATAAAGTTTGCGATAAACACTTCTCATAACATAAAATATTCTCAGTTCATTAGGGTCAAATGACATTGTATCATTCAAACATGCATTTGCTGTAAAAGTTGTTCTGAAACAATCTGAATTGTGAAAATCGCTATACATATTCAATATGCATTTGTGATCACTTGCATTGGCATGTATCATTTTCTGATGATTGTGCATGTCTCTTTACCGAGTAGCTCTCTTGTTTTCGTGGGATGTAGTTGTCGATGTTTTTATCACCCCAGTCAAACACCAGTTCCTCTTCCTCTCTGTCGTTGACCCACATGATGGCTCTGGAGATCTCCTCGATGATGTTCTGCAAGTCTCGCAGGTGACCTACACGCGCGTGGGACATTTTCTACATGTAGGAAAGAAGAAAAGATCAGACTGAGAGATTGCAAGCCACTCTGAGGAAGCTCAAACAGTAGAGAGTACTGATCTGTTAAAGGTTTACCATCTAAAATAGTTGCTACATAATATTCCCATTTGTAATACTAAATACTTTTAAAAGACTAAAAATATACTACTTTTCTAAAATGTGGTAAACAGTAATAATAAAACATGAGTAGGTGAATCAAAACAGAACATTTATATATAACATTTGTATAATTGAATTGACAGCGTATAATCGACTGAATTGAATCGCCTGCGGTGGACTCTGATCAAAGTCTAGAAACATCTCAAAGAGGATAATGAGAAATGAGAGATGTTTCATTAGCTGACCTGTAAACTGTCCCATTCTTGGTCCAGAGCGTGGAGTCCAGCCTTTTCTCTGCTCTGCAGCTGAAGCACAAACATTCTGTCAGTACATGTTTATCATTCTTACAACGAAATATATTATAAAACAACACTTGAAGCAGTTATTATGTGAATTTATTTCAATGTAATTCCATTTTAGCGACATTTAAATTCAAATTGCAAAATTTCAATTTGAACTCAAATTTAAAATGCATTCTCACTTCTCTTCTGAATGGTACACAACCATTTGAATATCATTCCATTTTAGTGACATTTAAATTCAAATTGCAAAATTTCAATTTGAATTCAAATTTCAGTTGAATTTAAAATGCATTCTCACTTCTCTTCTGAATGGTACACAAGCTTGTTCACTGAATTCACTATCAATGCAGCGTGAATCACCAACAAACCCAGTCGTCCAGGCCTATGTTTGCATAACATGAGCGTGTGTGCACGCAACTCACGTTGGCAAGCACTTTAAAGCAACATACCAGTTCATCCCGCGCTCTGTCCACTTCTGGGCTTCTCTGGATTGAACTGTGGAACTTGTTGTGATTGAGGATTTGCTGGCTGATGGTCTCTGTATCATCACCGAAGGGTGCGGTCTCGATGAGTCTCTGCAGCACACAAACACACAAACCCATTCAGACATGTGCCCACAAACACAACCAACTGATTTACAGCCTTCTGGAGTGTCGCCTCACTTTAATTACCATCTATTTTTTAAAGTGTTGTCACATTTGAAATGTTTCGTCATATGAACACACTGCCAAAACAGCAGATTAAAGTATATTCTGGAAAGCAGGGTTAGTTAAATTAATTTATCAGCTTATGTGATAAACCACAGCGACTGTGAACCTAACCTGTTCCAATGGGTGTGACAGCACAATATAATTATAAAGCATTGTAATGCCACAGCAATGTCACTTTTATTACACCTCATAAATCTTCAACTCAACACTTTCTCATCTCTCTCATTTGCATATTAACAATCTTAGATATTATTTGAAATTAGAACCAGTGCCCCAAATCATAGTATGTTGAGATGAGTAATTTATTTCCAGTATTGCATTTCCATGCACATTTTATCATCTAATATTGCTTGCAAATTTTGCTTAGAATTAGAATTTGGTTCAGAACTACAAACATGAATAAAAAGTGTTTAAAACTACAAACATGGCAGATGTGTGAAACCGACTGAGCTTTTTAAAGATGCAATTATTGTCTCAAAACTTGCCTACGCACTTAAAAGTATCCACTTTTTTATCACAAAAAGAGTATATCGCATAGTATAAATGGGATGCAGCAATAGATAACATTAGGTTCTGTTGTTGTAATATCCTCTTCCTGTGTTTCTTCCTGTTGTTCACTCATTTCCCTAGTTAGAGAGTACCTTCACCTGTGTCTAGTGATAGTTTAACATTATCATGTGTATATATAGCCTTCCTTTTCCTTAGCTCATTGTCGGTTATTGTCTTTCTTTGCGTGTTAAGCATATTTTCCTTTCCATGGGTTCCTCACACATTCCTGTACTCCTGATTATATCAATAAAAGCTGCAGTTAGTTCCATGCCTCTACTTGCAACACTGTGACAACACATTTAAGTCACATCTGAACTTATGTACCAAAAATAGAGAAATGATTTTACAAAACAGCTCAGTAGGTCAGCCCAGCAAATAACAATTAAACAAGACAATGTGCAATGTTTGTTTTGAGAATCCATTCCTTCTGTATTTCCATTTGGTGCAGAAATGATACACTTTAAAGCTCACTGTTTAATCACTATGCGACATCCTTCACTTGTGCCTGCAAGCATGTAGATGTTTAAATGAAAGTTAATAATTATTGTGATTTATAGCCTCTAGGTGGCAGTGCTTAATCATCGACTAAAGCGTCTCTTTAACACTGATCTCAGATCGGTTTTGTGGCTTCTTATATAATGTCTGGGAATTCGGATCAGGGTCCGCAGGAGGGCCGCGCTGTTGTTTTGGTGATTGTGGAGTTATCTGAAGTATTCGTCCTGACGAGCTGAGCGCAGATATGAACACAAACCACTCCCAGTCACTCTCACTGCTTTTGTCTTGGTTTCTTTTGCTCCAGCCACTCCCTGTTTTTTCCCTCTCTCCCTCCTTCCTTCCTGCTTGGGTGAACAATGCATGCTCTGTCTAACCTGTGCTGAACTCTGCAGGGGGGTGTGTGTGTGTGTGTGTGGGTCACAGGTAGATGATAAGTACACAATATTTGTATGCAGTAGTATATGGTTAGTTTTGATATTGGGTAGGATTAGGGATGTAGAATATGGTCATGCAGAATATGTGCTTTATAAGTACTAATAAGCAGCCAATATGTTAATAATAGGCATGCTAATAAGGAACTATTTATGTTAATAGTGAGAACTGGTCCCTATACTAAAGTGTTACCAAACAATTTAAGGGAAATAAATACATCAGTAAATTCTCTTAATGTAAATGTCTAGGTAACACACAATGAGTTTGAAAATACTTCCAATAACTTCCAAATTTTTTCATTTATTTTTAATGATGTAATTTTAACAATAAATAAATAAATAAAAAATGGCTTGAACATCTCTGCTCCCAAACATTAGAATATGCAAAAAAAAAAAAACTGATTAAAGTGAATTAAATTCACTGATTAAATTCTTAAATCGACATGTTTACTGAGAAGCAAAATGACACAGGTCTTGTTTTCTGTGGAATTTTAATTATGATAAAAACAAGAACACATATCTGCCAAGTATCTGCCAAACAACGTAATTAAAGTTAATTAAAACAACCTTTCATACCCTGTTGACAGATATTTGTTGTTGTTTCAAGCATAACTATCTTATTTTTGTTCAGTTTTTAAGTTTTCATTTTTTTTTTTTTTTTGCATCTTAATTAAATGTATCTTGATTTAAGGATGTTTGGATTGTTGCATTAGAAAACAAAGTCACAGATGAGGAGCAGTGCCGGATGCCCAATATCAAATCACACAGTTAGTCTGGTGCGTAAACCCTAAAAACATGAAGCCAGCAGAAATTAAAATCTGCACAAGGTTATATGCAGGGCTTAAACTTCCTCAAAAAATCTTTTATTCAGTGCTTCATCAGAAGCCTTAAAAAACAAGTGAAAAGAGCAAAAAAGTGTATATTGTTTTTTACAGCCTCTGATGAAGCATTGAATAAAGATTTTTTTAAAGTGGGTTAAAGCCCTGCATATAACCGTGTACATTAGAAAACAAAAATGCTGAGGACGAAATTCATTTTTGGCAATGTGTGCAATAAATGATGCCGCAACTTTATGAGTTTAAGATTTTCATCCCTGATTCATGACATTTTAAGGCCTTAATTTGTGGAAGGCTGAATTAAATCCTTTAAAGACCCGCAGAAACCCTGTCTTGAATTTTCTGCCTCTGATTTGCTTTAAAGGAAAAGTGGTCAAACGGGTGTGTGAAGTGGGAGTGGCACAGAAACACCGGGTGTGTCTCCTGCTGTAGGTGTGGACGCCATACAACTCCATCACAAGTAACAACAAGTTACTGTCTAACACAGGGAGCCTGATACACCCCCTCTCTCTCTCTTGTTGGAAATGCATCAGATTTGAGTGGGTCCGAATGTGAGATAAGCCTGAATCCTATTACCCTTGCATTCACTGAACCAGCCTGGACATGAGGAGGAGGCTGAGGTGTGAGAGTAAATTCCAATGAAGTGCTGTCATTACGGGCTGTACGGTCTGTAAACCCTGCACATGTCTTTCAGCAGGGTGAGAAATCACAGTCTTCTCGACTCACTGCTGTTTTCCAGACAGCCCAGGAGACAAACTGGGCAACAGATCCGCTTTGGTAGTTCACCAAAAGAGACGCTCCAACAAAAGCTCTACGGTTTGAGCCGAGATCCAACACAGAAAATGATTTCACACTTACACTGGAAGTTTATCTCGCAAATATAAAACAGATGATGTCAGGAGTGTATATCTTGGATTTACCTGGAATTTTCTTTTAGTGTAAATAAAGTCAAAGTTCACCAAAAAATAAAAATTCTGTCATCATTTACTCACCCTCAAGTTGTTCAAAACCTGTGTGAATTTTCTTCTTTTGAACACAAGAATATATTTTCAAGAATATTGGTTACCAACATTCTTCAGATATCTACTTTTGTGTTCAACAGAAAAAAAAGCAATGCATTCAAATGATAGTTGACAGAATATTCAATTTTGGGTGAACTATGCATTTAAGTCCAACAACTAATGGTAACCCTATTAAAAAAGTAATATATTTAAAATACATTTATTACATACTAAGTATAGTTCAAATCTATTCTAACATATTTACTGACATATCTCTTGAGACTTACTGATTTAAAAATTAGAATTAAACTTTATTTGGAATACTATTTGTGCACAATGCACATTTTGTAATATTACACCTAAAATGTGTTTTAATGTCACTATTGATGAGGATTGTATGATCTTTGAATAATATCAGCCTTTAAATGCAAGATATTTAAAGTCTACCTGAAGTATACTCGCAACAGTTCAACTTTAGCACAATCAAATATACTTAAGTAAATCTTTAGTTGGATGTCTGCACTATTTTTGCACAATTAAAGTGCATTAAGTACAAAATTAGCTGTTCCAATTTAGCAGACCTTAAGTATACCAGTTTAGTGTACCAAAAGTACAATTACGGGGTAAATTTGTAGTATACTTAGTATACGAGATGGTATACTTCGCATGAAATAAATGTATTTCAAATACATTTTAGTATATTTATTTTTCACTAGGGAAAGAATGGCAAATGTACTAGTAACACAAATAATCTACAGTAGTCAAACATTGCAAAATAAACAAGCATTTTTAGTTTTTCAAAACACTCAGTATTGCTGATATCTAAAAATAGCTGAGACTGAGATTATTGCCATTAAATTTCGCCATTCCAATAGGAGTTTTGCATGAGGGAAATAAAGTTCATCACAAAGATTATACTCATGTTTAGGTTGGTTGTGCGAATTTACTGCATCGCTTTCAGAAAAAAAGTACGAAAGTTCTCACTGTGATGGTAACCTTTCAAAAGGTACTAATATGTACCATTTAGACACTAATATGTGCACTTCAGGTACTAATATGTTATATTTAGTACCTTTAAGGTACTAAAATACACCCTTGAGCAGTAAATCAGTTACAAAAGAGTACTTTTTGAAAAGTTACCGCCACAATGACAGCTTTTGTACCTTTTTTTCTGAGAGTGCACTGAGCAACAGAAAGTTGCTCGGTTTGAAAGGGACTTCTGTGTGAGCTCTGCCTTATGCATCTCTAGCAATAAAATGTGTTTCTTTGTGTCCTTTTTTGCACACATAATTGTGCATTGTGAGAATTACGTAGTCTTGACAACATTATGGGTTATAAATTAAATGAACCTCATCTTACTGTTGTCCCTGTCCAAGTGCAACATGCAATGAAACAATACAACAGATAAGTTACTCATTAGTTAAACTGTTTTTTTAAGTAGGTAGATGCATTGAGTTTTCTCAGGCTATTGAGGTTTTTTTTAAATTCATTTATATATCCATACATAATGTTAGCTTTGAATAGACTGCTGTGCAAGAGAAAAGCAGGTGTGCTGTTTTAAACTGTGGCCCAGAGACGGACCTTTTTCTGGTTGATCCATGCGATTGCCTCCTGTAAGCTCTTGCTAGGGTCCTCCCACGAGACAGCCTCTGACCCGATGATCCGATTGCCTCCTCCGGCGGTCCTCCTGATAGTGGTGCCCGTGATGGAGTTTCGAATTTCTGAGTGAAAGGCGTGACATTCGTCCAGACTGCAAGACAGAATGAGGATTAGACGCTCTGCTTTGAATCTACAATCCTCTTTATTATTTTTTTTTTATCAGAAACATCTGGGTGTTCAGCAACTTGCATTTTATATTCTATTAGTTGATTTCAACTTTTATTATCATTGTGAATAGTTGCGATAAAAGACCAATAACAACCCTCAGTTGTGATGTCATTTCCGCCAAGACAAAGTTTTTCAAAATTGCGTATACTTGATTATCAAAGAGAGTGTCAGTGACTAGCATGCTTGAGATGAATTATGAGACATGCACTGTATTGTGTAGCAAAAAAACAATCAAGTTTTTTCAGTTTTTGCCATTTCCAATCAATCTCTTATTTTTTCAATTTGTGCAAAAAATGTGAAAATATTCACTGTGAAATTAGATTTTCCTCGTAAAAAGAAGTGCACTTAATAAATATTGAATGTGCACTAGTCATTTACTTCTATTTGTAAGTATATTTACTGCAGTGTTATTTTAGTATCATTGAAATACTATAATTAATATATACTATGATTAAGTTAAACCGAATGAAAAAATAAGAAATGTGGCTTAAATTAAATATGTTTTATTCAGTTTTTTATATTTTATTTTATTTGTTTTAAAGTTTAATTTATTTTTTAGTTTCGTTTTAGTTAAGTGTTATAACGTTGATTTATTGTGTCTGTGCTTGCAGACTTTTAAAAGTGCAATTTGTAATCATTTTTAAGCTAAGTTTTACTTTAAAGTACATTTTAAATCATTGTCTTAATTGCTTGCTGTGCTTTAAAGCAGCACACTTATTTCGATGTGCTGACTAACATACTAAAGCACTTGTAACATAATTCTAATTCTAACTGTATTTAAAGTTAATACATTTTGAATGTACTCAACTGTAACTTTATCATTACAAAGTTGATTTTCTACTCCACAATGCCAAAAATGTGCACATTTGTAGAAACACCCATTGCTGCTGAACAAATTTCACAATCTATTTCTGGTTACTGACACTTTACTCATAGTGGGCTGGGCTGTATGCTAAAGCATGCATTATGTGACCGCATACTAAGCAGGTTCCATTTATTTATATGAAAACACACAATCACAGGTACCTTCGGATGAACATGTCATTGGGCTGACCAGCATTGCGTAAGTCCACGGCGTACTTATTCATCTGCTCCATCAGAGCCGCTGCCGCATTCATGTTTTTGTCCACTTCAGCTGCTGGTCCCATCTGCAGAAAAATGTCAGAAAAAACCTTTAGAATCACATGGAAAGCAGTAAAAAAAACTTCATCAAAACTTAATAAGCTGCACGCATAAAACTTGATCAGAGTGTGTCTGAATGACACTTACATTCTCTAGGATGCTCTGTGCTCGATTCAGGTAGCCCATGCAGTCTTGGTAAAGCATCTGAGCTCGTTTTTGTAAGGACATGGACGACATGCTAAACAAACAGATCATGTATTATATCACTAATCATTTAAGGTATTTTAAAGCAAACAAATGTTTAATGTTTTGTTGAATAGATTTAACCATCATTCAGTTAAAAGACAGATCAGAACATACTCTCAAACAGGAAAAGTAGTTGACATGCTGTGTTTAAAAACAAAAAAGCCAGGATACATTTTGAACTCATGTGCTAATAATTTTAATGCATGCATTTACATGCAAAGTTCACTTGTGCAACAATTTGATGAAATCACTGTTTGATGTGACCACATAACAATAATGCACAATACATGCAAAGTCCATATGCACAATGGTCATGTTTGGCACTGCCAAATTTTATTTAAAAAATATTTGTCTTTTATAGATATGGAGTTCTTTTATTTAATTATCAACTTTCTCTCAGATGTTTCACTAAATTTCACCAAAATACAAATATAACAATTGTTGACATAAAGTAAGTAGAGAGTTATTCAATGAACTTATATGCTATAGCTCAGATATCTGGCTTTGTATTGCAGACTTTGTTTATAAATAACAATAAAACACTTGATAATTTATTAATGGAAACTCACCTCTGTCCTCCTCCTCCTCCTCCTCCTCCTCCTTGTGAGTTTCTGGAGAATGTCTGTGTAATTGTCTGCGTATAGCCATCATTGAACTCAGACTGGTATCCATTTCCACTCATATAGTACGAAGCGCCTTCATTCCTCGGTAAACTGTAGCCCACGGCGGTCAGATCGGGCCGGGAGTTGGATCTGCGGCCGAGCGTGTGGAGTCTGGTCTGAGATCCGGACAAACTCATCTCTGCGGAAGACTGCAGCACCAATTCAGTGACCGGTCTCACCCAAAGAAAGCGCAAGGAAAGTTATAGAAGTCCTCCTGTACTCCTGTGCTCTCGCTGCGCGTCTTCGCCCGTCTGTGAGTGCGCAGATACTGGCCTCTGCGCTCTGGATAGTTCCGGTTTTGCAGTTAGACCACACCTGCAGATTCTCCCTGCTGCGCTCCTGCAGTCAGCCAAAGAGAGTTCCCATGAGGTGCGCTATCAGTCATCCTCACTTTCCCACGGAATTCCTTCATACGGTCAAATTAGTTTTTTTCCCCCTTAAAACTTTTCCACAACTTTTATTCCACAATTTTTTCAAAACCTGAACTTCAGCCAACAAGCTGCACATGCATTCTATCAAAAGCTTAAGGATGTCCCGTGATTTATCCTCTATTATCATTTTTATTAATATTTTGCTAAGTTTTTTTTAAAAAATATTGCATATTTATTATTATTATTATTATTATTTGTATTTATTTATTTATTTATTTATTTATTTATTTATTTTATTTTTTGTTTTGTTTTTTTGCTTGGCACAAAGACTTATACATGTTCAAGGTATCCCATTTCAACAGAATCAGTGAAAAGGGAAACATCTTACAATTTGTTAAAAATGAAGTTATATGAAAATGACACATGACCATCTTTAATATGGTCAAATAAGTTTTTCACAACTTTTTTTCACTACTTGAACTTGAATCAGCAAGCTGCACAATCAAGCATTTTCTGCATTCTATCAAAAGGTGAAGATGTCCTGTGATTTATGGTTTTGTTATATATATATATATATATATATATATATATATATATATATATATATAACAAAACCAGTCATAAGGGTACATTTTTTTGAAATTGACATTTATACATCATCTGAAAGCTTAATAAAGATTTCCATTGATGTATGGTTTGTTAGGATAGGACAATATTTGGCCGAGATACAATTATTTGAAAATCTGGAATCTGAGGGTGCAATACTGAGAAAATCACCTTTAAAGTTGTCCAAATGATGTTCTTAGCAATGAATATTACTAATCAAAAAGTTGAAAATTTACAAAATATCTTCATGGAACATGATCTTTACTTAATATCCTAATGATTTTTGACATAAAAGAAAAATAGATAATTTTGACCCATACAATGTATTTTTGGCTACTGCTACAAATATACCTGTGCTACTTAAGACTGCTTTTGTGGTCCAGGGACTCACATCTCACATCTGTAAAAAGTAAAATTGTATCAGTAAATGATATGTGATTGCAGGGAATCAGAAGAAGCATAAAGCACACCCTGTCTGATTCAAATACACACAGACTCAATCTGCGGAGGACTTTCCCCTGTGTGTGTGTGTGTGTGTGTGTGTGTGTGTGTGTGTGTGTGTGTGTGTGTGTGTGTGTGTGTACTTGTTTTTCTATCCTGGTGGGGACTTAAACTCAGTCACAGCTCCTCATGGGGACTTGTGTCACGGTGGGGACCTAAATTGAGGTCCCCACGGGTAAACAAGCTCATAAATGACACAGAATGAAGTTTTTTGAAAATGTAAAAATGCAGATAATTTTCCTGTAAGGGGTAGGTTTAGGTGTAGGGTTGGTGTAGGACGATAGAAAATACGGTCTGTACAGCAGAACAATATTACGCCTATGAGAGTCCCCACGAGGATAGCAAAACAAGTGTGTGTGTGTGTGTGTGTGTGTGTGTGTGTGTGTGTGTGTGTGTGTGTGTGTGTGTGTGTGTGTGTGTGTGTGTGTGTGTGTGTGTGTTGTGTCCACGGGAGAGTGACACACCCACCTCACCCAGCCTCACACACCCTTTACAGTCCTCTGTGATTACAGGGAGGTTCTTGACAGGTTAACTTGGAAAAAAGTGTAGTATGGTGGTAGTACAAAAAGTTTGTAATTGTCCATTAGCCTGTTTGACAGGCGAAAAGTACTATGCAAGATGTCATATTGCATTAATTTAACATTTGGTGTGGCAAAGTTAGGAATAGATCTTAAATCTGATAAATTGAAATTGAGTCATCATTTTATTTCGTATCTCAGCATTTAAAACTGTAATTACTGAAACCAGAGTTCATTGCAACATAGTATGTACGCAAAACTATGTGTCAACATGCACAATATGATTTTTTAGAATTCTACCCATGAAATTTTGCAACACAGCAAGGCTCTTACACAAGCTCATCTCAACTAACCAGTTTAGTTTTATTTTCATGCCTGTTCGTCACGTGCAAATCTACGGTTACACTTAAAGACCAGCTAGAGATCTGTATTTAAAATCCTTCTTTCGAATCCTTAACTCTCAACAAATTAAAGTTTACAGCTGAAACTTCTAGGTTCTATAAATCCAACCTTATAATTTTGCTTACAGCCTGTTAATCATTAGCAGAAAACTAAAAGCCGTTACTACGATGTCTTGCTCACACCTTATAAAGAAGTAATTTTGTAATGTTGTGGGTTGTTTTCTCGTGAATCTATGTAAATTTCATTCTTTTTGACTTAGCTTCTGCTCCAGGCACGATTAGCGAAATAGATAAGAATGTTATCTGTGTTGTATTTCTCTGATTTAGGTCATACTTAGGGGACAAGGACAACTATGTGCCATTGTGTACATACCTAACCCTAACCCTAACAGGAATCATGGGACATGGTGGTGTCCCCCAAGGCTCAATTCTGGGCCCATTAAAATTAAACTACACAGTATATATTTCAATTAGCTTGTGCAGTTAATCAATTTAACATTTCTTTTCAATCGGGTTGTACGGGGTCCAAATGCTCTGTCAGATACTAAAAGCACTAGATGCTCACAAATCATATATTAGCAACATGTTGGTGTGCATAGACAGCATGAATGTGTGTATGTCAGTGAACTTTCTGCAACTAAATAAATATAAGACAGAGAGCACAGTGAGATAAGATTTAGCTCTAAATTATTTTATTTTTTTCTTATTTTGTTTTTACTGCTTAAATTATTATAGGAAACTGAGATGACACACTGAAAAAGTGCTATATAAATACTTCTCTTTCAAATTAGCTATGTGTAATTGTTTTCAATTTTCAGATCGTATTTCAATTTTAAGTCTTAAAAAGCTAGACTTTTTTTCACCCCATACCAGTCTCAGAGAATGTCATTGTGTGCATACTTATATGCTGCTGATGGCTGTCTCTGACTGGGAACACAGTGCTTCTCTTAATCTTGTTTAACAAGAGTGACACACACCTACAAACACACCAGTCAAGCCCTTAATAATTTTCTGAATTCATTTCTTTCAGTACAGTTAATTGTTGCACTTCTGGAAAGAGCCTACACATGAACAAACTTGCCTAAGTTATAAATGTAATGACTGAAGGACTGCCACCGTTCACATACAGTAAACACTCGACAAAAGCATGACAAAACAAGAAAAGCACATCGCCCAGGCCTCACATACCACACTTTATCTGATCAGCATATCACAACAAGGCTATACTGTCAAAGTTCCTGAATATCAACGAAATACTAGACCTAAACAAAACACACACACAAAAAAAAATGCTGGAAACTGGAAAGCAGTGCCTGTAGTTTAACTGCCTTTACTTCGAAATAGGAAATATTTATTTTATTATTGTGTTGTTTTCTCTTAGCAAATTCAAGATTTTTTTCTGTGGGGCTACCAGTGACAGTCCTGACACTACGTTCCATGAATGTAACAGTCTATTGTCATTATTTTCATTTTCATGATTACATATGGGCCTATTGTGATCTCAGACATTGTATTGTTGTGTCTCTTTTGTTGATCTCTCTTCCCTCTCGCTCTCTTTTTCTCTTTCTCTCTCTCACAGGTCCTAACTGAACATGTCACTAACTTGTGCAATTATTGGCCAAAAAGAAACTTGTTAAATATGTTGAGGAGTTGAGGAAAGTGGGTGTTGTTGAGAGTTTTGGCGATAATGGTGAAATAGTAAAGTGCATTTATAAACAGTTTTTAGTGTGGCTGAGTGTTTGCCCATTATTATGAATATTGTATATACTGTAAATATCATTTCGTCTCACCAACGAAGCTTATTTTTAATAATATTTGGTTTGTCAAGAAGTCAGTTTAGACCCTGAATTTTCGTTTAGTACTTTGGTTGTTAGACTAGTTAACGTATGTGGAAAAAAGGTCCTCTTGTTTGGTTTGTTATTTGTTATTTCTTCAAACTGCTTCCTCATCCCCAGATGGCATGTCAGTTTGACAGAGTATGGCAGTTTAGACCAACTTAAGAAAAAACAAGAGGCCTGCCGGACACCCCTCAGGTGCTTCGACCCAAGTAAGGGCTTGTCAGATACAAACCTAGATGCCCCAGGCGATGGCCTTCAGCATGCAGACTGAACTGCAGTGACTTTACCATTATTGGAGGCGGATTTTAAGACAGGGTGGAGCACAGTCTTTGGGAAAGAACCACCCAAATCCTGCCTCTGAGGACAAACTGAAGGGTATGGTTAGGGGTAACAAGAATGGGACTTGAGTTGCCACCTCCAGTGGAAGGGAGACTTTGTCGAGGTCAGTGCCATCAAAGACATGCCACCACCAAATGTGAACCTGGAGGGAATGAGAGGAAATCAAAATGTTATACATGTATACAAAGGCAAACTTGTTGATAATGTCTCTCAACACCTCATTTATGAGTACAGTACCTGGAAGACCATGCGGGATAGCTCCCTTTGTAGTGCGCAGCACGCAGAAATCCCTTTTTCAAACAATGCTATGGAAAAATTTCACTTCAGGAATTTTCTAGACAACATAAATGGATGACTTTTGCTTTCAGACAAAACAGCACTGTGCACTGATTTCAGAACCTTCACTTGCGTTCAAGGCTGTTGAAAAGGAAACCAACTCATTTCTCGCACTGCAAAATGGCTCAGCACAACCTGTGAAAGATGTCATTGCCATTGGACTCATCGCTTGACCATGCAGAATGTAATTATCACTTAACCAAACACAAACAAAGTTGTGGGAAAAAGCATTAAGCAAAGATTATATCTCCTGACTCCTGCTTACCCTCGCATATCTCTCAACCACCCCTGCCACATACGCCCTCCCATCTACACTCCCAGCCTTTGGACAACTTCAAACTCAAAGGGTTGTGAAAACAGATACCTATGGGTGATCTGCACAATGGCATCCTCTATGCAGTGGCGCCATTAAAGTGGGGCATGGTTTGAATGAAACATGAAGGATTGTCCTGAGAGATAGCGGAGGGTCACTTACATGACTCAATCTGAAGCCCAGAGACTTTACTTCCACCCAACCAAGTGCACACTTCTTATGGTCTGCCTGAAGTCCTGTTTGATGTAGTGTCCTCTGGTGTTGCATGTGCCACTTCCAATCATTACAGAAAATAATATTTTATCTAGGTATAGGCAGCAGATGCAGTGGGGTGGGAGGATTAACTTGAGGCGCTGAAATGTAGCTGGGCCTCAAACACCTGAAAGGAAGAGTCAGAAATTGGTGCAAACAGAGTGGTAAATGCCATCATTTAAGGGGATTTGCTAATGAGGCGGACAGTAGTGAAGCAGTTTTACTCTGCTTTAAAAGTACTTTTCAAGTGTCTGTACTTTATCAGAGTGTTTTTCTTTAGAAAACTTTACTTCACAACTTTCCAAAGCATAATGTTGTACTTTTTACTGCACTACGTTTCATATTAAATATCATTTAATACTTAATTACATTATAAATCTATTACTTTCTTGCTTTTACTCAAGTAAAAGTCATTCAAATTTTTTTTTTTTTTTTACATGTTTAATGTTCTTAAGTATTAAAGGTAAAAAAACAAAAAAAAAAACACAACAACTTTTATTTATGAAATGTAGTGCAGTAAAAAGTAAGACATTATGCTTTGGAATGTAGTGAAGTAAAAGTTTTCCAAAGAAAAACACTCTGATAAACTACAGATACTTTTTAAATTTACTTGAGTAAAATAAAAATATTTCACTACTGTCCACCTCTGCGTAATATCCCGTTGTCAAACTAATTTTGAGCTGTATTCAACCGTTCGAGCAATTTGTCTTTGCATAAACATTCAATTGCGATTTTAGGTTCACTTCCGGTCCAAGCTCTGCCCTTTCTTTGATCATTGTTGACAACTCCACTTCCTCCCTTCCATGTTTTCAGGAAGTTGAAATGGTAAATTTTCCGGTCAAACCTCCTCCCCCACAATCCCCCACTGGCTGTGTGACCTCAAAGGGCCCTTGCCACTGAGGGATTTAGAGTTCAATGTTGGTAGAAACAAAACCACTATTGCAAGGCTGGCTTGATTTTCTGACAAGACTGGACTCTGTCTAGTCAGGAACTTTCGCTCTGGAACTTTCACAGAAACAATAAACAGTGCAATAAAATAATAAATCTACAAACCTAGCAAAGAGATCACCAAGCACTCAATATTCTCTGCTCACCCATCCTGATCCTCTCAGGGTCTCTGGTAAGAATAATTCCTGCCTAAAAAAAGATGTGACACTTGGGGCTTAAAATTTGTATTCTTTTAATTCAGCTAAGATGTCATGTAGTGACATTTATCTTCTTTTGGTCACACATCTTGACACGACATGTATTCACAGTGCAGAGTTTATCAAACTTGTAATGCAGTGAATTTTACATGAGCTTGCGTTTTCTGTCTCACGCATTCATGTGCATATAGAAGTCAGTAGGCTTGTTTGGGATAAGCTAAATCTGCACTAAACCAATCACCGGTGATCACCATGAGATGCATAACAGTTAGAAATGTGTCAGAATGTGGTCCATTGTGCTCTGATGTCATGCTGACGTATAGCAAAAAAAAAGTGCACAGCTGCTCTCCCCAAACTAAAGGTATGATAGAAAACGACTTGCTGACGACAGCTTAATGCTCATTGGTTTAAACAATTGTGATGTTACGTTCTATTTTTACATTTATGAATATTCCTAAATATACACAGTGCGACCTCCGTAAGAAATAGGTAACTGTTTATATGCTAAATTATATATATATGTAATTATATATATTATAATATAATATATTATTTATATATATACTGTATATATATATATATATTAGTGCTGTCAAAAAATTAATCGCGATTAATCGCATCCCAAATAAAAGTTTTTGTTTACATAATATATGTGTGTATACTGTGTATATTTATTATGTATATATAAATACAAACACATGCATGTATATATTTAAGAAAAACATGTTATATTTATATATTAAATATATTTTTATATAATATAAATTATATGAATATAAATATAAACTTTTAAATACATGTAAATATTTTCAAAATATATACTGTATGCGTGTGTCTTTATATATACAAAATAAATATATACAGAAGACACACATATATTGTGTAAACAAAAACTTTTATTTTGGATGCGATTAATGCATGATATCATTTGACAGCCCTAATATATATATATATATATATATATATATATATATATATATATAATGACCTGCACAACTCAACTCCAGGCAGCTGAGTCCTTAGTCATCTTCAAGAATTGGCTAAAAACACATCTCTTCCGTCTTTATTTGATCCTCTAACTCTAGCACTCTCTATTTTAATTCTGTTTTATCTCTTCGTCTGTGTGTGTTTTAAAATAAATATGAATGGAAAACATGTCTTTGGGGGGTGAAATAATCAATTAAAACAAAACATATTCATTTTCATATAACAGCAACAGAATTGAAATGATATCTGATGTATTAGCAAGAAAGCACATGAGCGTGAATCACACAATATCTGCCTGGCTGATCCACTACGAGGAGTAAGAATGGTTCATCTTGACACTGATTTCACTCCTCCCTGAATGTAGCCGCCTACTCCCGTCTACTGTCAAGGCGAGGCATTTGACATATCAGATGATCCTAAGGGAACGAAAGTATCGTGTAACAGACCCTTAAAAGGATAGTTCACCTAAAAATGAAAATTCTGTCATCATTTACTCACCCTCCACTTGTTCCAAACCTGTACGAGCATCTTTCTTCTGTTGAACACAAAGGAAGATATTCTGTCGGTAACCAAACAGTTGATGGTAGCCATTGATGGAAAAAAGTACAATGGAAGTCAATGGCTACCATCAACTGTTTGTTTAACAAAATTCTTCAAAATATCTTATTTTGTGCTCAGCAGAAGAAGAAAGAAACTCAGGTTTGGATCAAGTGGAGGAGGGTGAGTAAATGATGACAGAAATTTCATTTTTGAGTGAACTTTCCCTTTAAGTCACCAACTACTGACTACTACTAACTTCAACCACAGACTCTATATCCATCTTAGACATACATATTTCTCAAGTCATAAGGACATTTTATAGATGGCATGCCTAAGAATATTGCTTAGACCACCTTTAATTTTGACTTATTACATTTTTGGACCTGAATCAGCCTTTCATGCACGGATAGTTCTGCGTTATCAAGACATATGTTTATACAGTAACTGCTCTACAGAGCTTAACTTCCAAGTATTGCTAGGGATGGGTCACAGAGGTGAGCCAACGCCTCTCTCTTTCTTTCCCACTGCTTCTCTACGATTCAGGTGTGGCTGCTCAAATACCCCCATGTCTACACCTGCTCTGTTACCACTTGTTGTGTTTTCAGTCCATGCGTAACCCTTTTTCGTGACAGCACATTACTCACACTTTATTCTGACACACCCTTAGCAGCTAATTCGCCAACTTGTCTAAACATCCTGGCAAGAGAACACAGGCAGTTTTGGTTTTGTTTAGTTCTTTATTTCACTAGAGAAGTATCTGACAATCATGCCAAATTGCACGGTGAAGGAGGTATGCATTTTCTTTGCAAGTGAGAGCGACTTTGTGAGGACCTTGAAAGGGTCAAAGTACAGAATACATCTAGACACTGTGACAATGAAACATCTGTCTGCTTTCACATATATCACTCAGTGATTTGGTCTGTCACTTAGTCATTAAAACTTCACACATTCACACACCAGATGCTAACTCATCAGAAACTACAATAGATGACGCACACCCAATGATTTCATCAACCACCAAAGACTAACCCACTTAAACTCTTCAAGTGAATACTGCTATACTGTTGCTTAGGATATACAAACATCAAAGACTACAGGAGTTATAAAGCATGGTTTTATCAGCCTTATATAACATTATCCACAACTGGAGAGGAAGAAAATCTACATATAATCCACACAAAAACACGACCTGACACTTTTTACTACTTTTCAACATTGAATAGTTGACCTTTGGGGTAAGTGGTCTTAATGGGCTGGAAGCTGTTGTTAAATATCATATTGCCTGTTTTTCAGCAAAATGTAAACAGTTATTAGTTACATAATTACAGATAACATAAACAATTATGGAGCACAAAACAATTCATGAAACAGCATATGGTAAATATCAACAGATATTGTTATAAAAGTACAATTTTGTATTTAAACCTGAGAACAAAGATCAGTTTGTTTTAAATCTGTCTTGATAGCATTGTCTTAATGCCAAGTTGGTTATATTGTGTTCACTGTTTTACCCAACAGCTATTATTAAAAAAAAGAAAAAGATTATATTGGAATTTCATAGAAAGTCAGAACCTTCAAAAAATATTCCGAATTATTCAAATTTTAAAGTTTTGCATATGACTAATTTGATAAAAAAACACAGCATAAAACAAGTATTAATTAATGTGGACTTTTAAATAAAAAAATTGTATTTAAATTTTGTAATTTTTACAATTACTGAATTTTTTTTTTTTTTTTTGCATTTTAAGAACCTCCCTATGTGACAAAGCTGCTTTCTCTATACAGTATTTGTTTTTTTTTTTAAAGAGATCATAAGAACAACTAAAACTGTAAAATAAATCAGTAAAACAGCACAGTGTCTGCCTTGTATCACATGACTGTGTTTATGACTCATGGCTGGGCTCAAAGGTTGAAGACTTTAATAAAAGGGTGTGACCAGCATCTCTATCCTAACAGATGAACGTTCACACACTCAGTGTAAACATAACAAAAGCAATGGGTGATGTCAAGGTTACAGACATAAAGTAACAAAACTGCCCAGTGGTAATGGTGGCATAAAACATCTAAGTAAACTCAATCTGTCCTTGAGGCCTAAATAAAATGAACTAACCAGCAAGCAAATAATACTCTTCCTAATTTGACATCAAATAAGATCCTACTGGAGTCTTTCTCTTTCTCTTTCACTTTATCTGGATCATACTTGATTCCGAAAGGATATTCTTTCATCTTTAGAATTCTTGGCTAAAGATTTGAGAAAGTATTGCTATTTTTGTTTTCATGCCAGGTGTCTTTCAAACAGTGAATAAAGGAGGAGTCCCACAATGAATTGAGAAAACTTAATGTGAATACAAGCAAAAACATGTTCTCCAAGCAAACCTTTAGCATGTGTTTTATTCTTGGGATAAAAGGAGTCCAGCTGCCTTCAAATCCTTAAGGTCTCTTCCGGAAACATAATTACAATGAAAACAATTCCTGTAACACTATTGGTCACCACTAGATGGCAGGCTTACTCAACTAATGCTTGTCCACAAATAGAAGAGTTTTTGCTTCAAAATATCATATAATTGCAAACCTACATAAAACACGAACAGCAGTGCATACACTCGCAGAAAAAAAGGTACAAAAGCTGTCAGTGAGGTGGTACCTTTTCAAAAAGCACACTTTTGTACCTTATTTACCCCTCAAGGGTGCATATTAGTGCCTAAAAGGTACATATTAGTACCTAAAGTGTACATATTAGCACCTATATTGTACATATTAGTACCTTTTGAAGGCTTATGCCACCCCAGTGACAGCTTTTGTACCTTTTTTTCTGAGTGTACGTACATAAAATGCATAAGTCCTTTGTTAAACCCAGCATAGCATACAATCAAACCAAAATGTTATTCAGGCACCTTCAAAATTTCTCACATCATTACAGTTTATTCGCTATAGTTTAGAAAATGGTAATAAAATATGACAAGAACTCAAGAGATAAACGGTGTCAGAACAAATTCATATTGATAATGTCAGATAACTTTGATAGAAAGGTATGGAACAAAACATGGTCAGGTCACCAATAACCAAGTGTCAAATCAAATTTTTGGTCCCATTTTTTAAAAAAAATCAATTTTACTAGTAGTCCACTGTATGAAGAATTTTTAGGTATAACATATGTCACAGTTTACTTTATTTTGCTATCCTCACTTACATAAATGTACTATAGTGTCCTGCACCCAAATATCAAAAATGATATCTGTTGTCTGAATAATTTTTGGTTTGACTGTATTATACAATTTTTGGTCCATTTTGCTAAGGTATTGTCATTTAAATTGTCTCTCTGCCAGTTTGGGTCGATAGATGGCAGCAGTCACTGCAAAATGAAAACAGTCCATCAAAATCGCAGTCAATGATTTGATTAAACGCTTATTAAAGAGCATACCTCCTTAAATCTTTAAAATATACTGATTTAGTCTAAAACAAGTAGCTTATAAACAGAACCTGCTGAGGTTCAGAAGTTGAGCACACTGTGACTGGAATCAATGCCATCCAATGAATGTGTTGGAGGGGACGTTCAGTCGAGAGTTCCGCCCTCATGTCGGTTTGTTCGGTCCATATGGTCACCGGAGAGCGTATAGAGCGTGTGCGCATTGAGATAACGCGGCTGTTTGTGTCAGAAGGAGAGATTCCTCAGCTCTTGAGTGGATTATGACGCAGGTCTGAGTGTAATGTCACGCGCGGCGGCTCTGTGGGGCTGCGTTTACCGGGACAGGTGTGTTACCTGTGGCTGTGAATGCTGGAAATGTGCACGAATCAGCGACGTGCCGATGAAACCAATCGCTTTCTTTGAGCGTGGTTGTTGTTTTCCGATCAGAAGCGTGTTTGGATAGTGGAGCGGTGGGTGACTTTGTCTATTGATTGATCGCGAACGGTTCGTGACGCCTCTGAAACGCGTGAAGACACGCAAACCACTCCCTGAGCGCGGGACGCAAAGCTCTTTTTGATTGTGTATCCAGTGTAAAGGGGCATCGTCTGGGGGTTCTGACGCATTACCGAAGCGGGCTGCAGTATGTGCGAGACGGTGATGGCCGTGTCTCAGCTGGACATCGAGCCTCATCCACCGGAGAACGGCTTCGTCACCCCCGAAACGAATAAATCGCCCGATTTACTTTCGCAGATCGACGGCGCCGTTTTGCCGAGCGTGGGCGGATTCGGGAGGTTTCAGAAACAGCTGATCGTTTTAACATGGATCCCGGCCATTTTCATTGGCTTCAGCCAATTTTCGGACAATTTTCTCCTGGCTGAGCCTCGCTCGTGTGCTCCTCAAGTGAAGCCGAATAACAGCGAGTTTGCGTCCAATTTTACGCGCACGATATTCAGCGGCATCAGTAATGGAAGCAACTCCACTAATGCGTCATCATCGCAATGCTTCTGTTTGGAGTCTGGATGTGAACTGGAAATTGGACTCGAGCAGAATGTTGTCACCAAGGTAAGAGTGTGTGTTGCCCTCAGGGATAAACTTGCAGGCAGTTTCAAGCTCATGGGAGTTGCATGCATGGTATTAGCGCAGTTGCATTTCACATTTTTTTTTGCCATTTTCATCAGAGCTCCCACATAAATGCATGTGGAAAGGTGAGTTTGTTTACAAAGCATCCAGGGGCCTGCATTACAGCGCAAAGGACCAACTCTCTGTACGCATGCCACAAAGAATGGCATTGCTGACTGAGACGAATATGAGTCATCTGCATCAACAGCTGACAAAGTGCCAGCCATCACGGGGTGTCATGTCACTGGGTTCCCTCATGCTGACCAGATGACATGACCACTCTTAAAAAAACAACAACAGAACCCTTTTAACCATCTGCGTCCTGCCCTTCGGCCTCCATTAGCCTGTGAATTGTGCAATAGTGAATATGGGTCAACAAACTCTGAGGATTACACAGTAATTCTGAGCAGCCAACAGAGATGAGAGAAAGCCACCACGGGCCTTTTGAGTTTATCATATTAGTGTCACATTATGCCCTTCCCTGCTAATCTGGTAACTGGAGGAAGATTCCCTATTAATAACAGTTATGGTTAGTGAATCGTCATCAAATGTGCTGTAAGACTCAAATCTTCACCTTATTTTCTCTGACCAGATGCTTGTATTATGATGCGATGTATCATGTACAAGCAGAGAGGCAGATTAAGTGCTACTTTATTACATTTTTGCATAAAACATTCATAAATAATTAGAAAAAGACCCACAGACCTTTAAGCAGTGCACATAGCCTGCTATGAGAGTGAATCAGCAAACTTATACAAAAGCATCAATTTACCCATGGCTTTACTGTTCTCTCTGGAAGGAAATCCTATAACTGTGATGGCATGCATTTCCATGCATTTTATTTATTTATTTATTTTAATGATGGTCCATATGATCAATTTGCAGGTGCAAATTATGGTTGCTGCATTAAAAAAACTGGTTGCTTTAATATCCCTTCTTATATTAAGTTAGGATTAATGTACAGCATGCCGTTTTTTGGGTTTGTGTCGGGGTCCTGATCACTCTGTCACTCTGTTTTTTTGCACATCTGTTTGCTACATAAGTAAATAATTGGACATGGAATATTAATTTGAGCTGACATTTTATTAGCTCACTTGTAATAAACTCAAAACTACAAAAAGAGTACTGTTGAGGGACTCCAGGAACATTGAACTGTAGATGGTGCAGGGCTGCAGGTTTTACAGATACGTTCAAGTCTGAAGTCTTGAGTAAATAATGACTGTGTTCTTTTTTTTTTAACTAATCCTGTAAGTCAAAGTCATACAGGTAGAGGCACCACAAGTTTGGGGCCATTTAAAAGTCTTATGCTCACCAAGTCTGCCTTTATTTGATCACAAAAATACAGTAAAAATGGTAATATTGTAAAATATTATTACAATTTAAAATATATCTTTTCTATGTGTATATATGTTAAATTAAAATTTATTCCTGTGATCAAAGCTGAATTTTCATTATTCCAGTCTTCAGTGTCACATGATCCTTCAGAAATCATTCTAATATGCTGATTTGCTGCTCAGGAAACATTTCTGATTATTATCAATGTTGAAAACAGTTGTGCTGCTTCACATTTTTGTGGAAACCATAAAACAGTTCTACAAAAGGCAGGAAAGTTCATTCATTTAGAGTCAGATTAATGTTTTAATTCAGTTTATTTATTTTAAATTTGCATTTTTTTAAAACATGGTCACTGTTGATCAGTTTAATGCATCCTTGATAAAGTATTAATGTATTAAAGAAAATCTTATTGACCTCAAACTTTTGAAATAAGCCAATAAATGGGAGATAAAGTTGTATAATATTTTGTTTAAATAAATAATAAAATAAAACAAAAACAATCATTTTAGGTGACTTTAGGCATCACAGCATTAAATATTGAATTCATGTTTAAGAATTTTGAATTTTAAATTTTTTATTTTTTTTTTCAGTTCAGTGTCCTGATCTTCCACAGTCAGTTTCTTTGTGTTTAGTAGATGGAGAA
>JAFVLL020031287.1:0-46061 GCA_021397915.2 Tor tambroides
GCTACCAAGACTAGTTCACCTGCTGATTGTTAAGGGCTTTTGTTAAATGCACATTAAATATGCATGAGCAACAGCTTCACCATTTACCTTATTAGCTGTAAATTACCCATTTGTAAAATAAATGTTAATGTATGTTGATTTCTTGTGTCCTTTTATTCTTTATTAAATCCCATTGTTAAAATCATTCAGTGTCTTTGTTTATTTGATGGCTGTGGCTGGTTTTCTATGTTCTTTTGAGTATTTAACCATGTTAAATTAGCATCACATGTACTAAACAACCCACTTCTGTTTATTGTTATGGCCTGGATTTGAATCTTCTGATGTCAAGGGCATGTTAAACCACCCCAAACCCCTTTTAGAGCCTACAGCAGTTAAATGTGCCATCTACCTTTAGTCTCTGCATGCTTTTAGCAAACAAACAATTAAAGTTCTTCCTCCATGCCATCTGGGTAGCATTGTTCAAGGGCAGCAAACTCACGTCAGTGTCAGCAGTGCAGTAGGTCTTCTCTGGCACTAAAGAACATAATAAAAACATGAGGATCAGATGTTGTGTTTATTTTTAACATAGATTAAACATAGAGGACGGATATCAGAAAATGTACCTTAAAGCTGAATATTTAGTGCAAGACAAAAGTTCAAACAAGTAAACCTGTTGAACTCAAGACTGCTGTCCTTAAATGAGTATCTGACCTTTCATATTTGGCTTGTGTCCCTCACAGTCACACTGGAGAGATTTCCCCTTCTGTTTCCAGAATCTAGCAGAGATGGCCTCCTGGAATAGGTCTGGCTTTTTAAAGTACAGTGCGTCTGTTTAGATTACCGCAGCTGTGTGAAAACCAGACTGTGTTCTCCTCTTTCTGGCATTTAGGAGCACATGGCTTTTCCTGCCTGGTTACAAGATGTTTCTTTATCCATGCTGAGACCATCAAATCTCATAATCGGAGTCTGTTAGACGATAGTTTATTTAGCATGATGCACGATAACCATAGATATCCAACGTCAAGGACGAAAATGATTAGAGTATAGGAAATTCGTTAAGATGGTGTCAGATTTCTTGAACATCCATGTGCATTCATATTGTGGTTGCTAAATATTTTGAACTGCAGATAATCATCGGACTTAAAGTTGTTTTTTTATGAAATTGAAGATGATTACCAAAAGCAAAAATAGTGTAATTTGCAGAACATTTCATTAGTTCTTTCTGAGAAGTTCTCAGGGAATTTAGATGTCAGCATTTTTGAGGTTTTGACTTTAACTGTGTTTTCCATTGTGTTTCTGTGAAAGTACGGGGAATGAAGACCAAGATATTTAGATCTGCTTGGTATTATTCATAATGAAAACAAAAGAACTTCCTTGGTTTTTGGACATATGCAATGATAACGAAATTAATGCACCATGTTTTTACATGAATTTTAGTGTCAATGTAGTATTATTTGATATCACCGCTCCACTATGGTATTGCTGCAGTACTTCTTGTATGTTTGGTTTTTTGGACATGTATTATCTCTATACCATATTTTTGGCTCTGTACCATGGTAGTTCCATTGCATTCTTTGAAGTAAATACAATTGTATATGAATATCATGCCATTGTCATCTGACTCTGGTATCACCTTAGTGCTTTTCTGTGAAGGTTTAATGTTAGTTGAGGGATAAAACATGATTTTTGCACTGTTTTTAGTGAGAAGTGTTTAATACTATCTGTGAAGTTAATTAACATTACAAAGAAGGCCAAATAAGTTCAGATTTAGAAGTGACCTTGTTTTTGAATTCGTACTATCACTGTAGCTTACATTTGTGCAGAGGGCAGTTGTGGTCGCTCTGGCGCCCAAGGTCAGTTGGGCCCAGTGGAGCAGGCGGGTTGGGGCCTGAGACAGTGGGCTATGAGAAGCATGCAGTTGGTGTTGATTTAGCCTTGCTTCTGAGTTACTCTCCAGGGCCCAATGACTCTCTCAGGCCTGTCAGAGATCACGCATAGATCAATCTTCTTTTGAAACTAGCTCATCCAGCCAGGTCAGCGAGAGGCCAAGTTGGTAAACTTAATACATGGACAACTGGTGGATAACCCACACAAAACAATCTCTCCACCAGAAACCAGGGCGCTCTCTTCTCAGACTCATTGTATATATATATATATATATATATATATATATATATATATACACACACACACACACACACTTTAATTTTTTTTATCTTCATCAAGAAATATAAAAGAAATATGAAAAAAATCAATGGCTGGAATGGCTGGAATACAGTCTTATTATTTATATATTTGTTTGTTTATTTTTGAAGATTTAGAAATGGGAAAAAAGCCTTTTCTCTCTGGATATAGTTTGTGTGACTTGCAAAATGTTTTTGGTCAGTTGGTTAACCATAGTTTGGTTAACCATGTTTTTGGTTCATTTCCATATTAAAGTGTTTAAAACCACTCAAACAGAGAGATATTTGAGGTTACTTGTATTAAAAGCTTGTCTGAGAAAATAATGGATGGCAACATCTGAGCTTTTTCAATGCGTGAGTTTATTCTTAATTAATTCCCAGTTAACTAAATAATCACATAAGTGAAGTCTTTGGGGTGAAATCACGATTAAGATCAACTAACATGTTCTCTACACTATCGTTAATTTTAAAATGAAAACAGTTGGCTCTTCATGTCATCAGTTTCACAATCGGCTTATTATTATAATGTTCCATTGGGATCTATAGGGATGTTAGCGATCGTTTGTCAGACAGGACAGTAACATGGAACTGTTTAACATTGATTTCCACTTTATTGCTCTAAATTATAGTTCTCGGCCTGTTTCAGATTTGCTGCGGCACATGAAAGGCATCGTTTTTCTTTCTCTTCCAAACGTTTGGCCTCATCTGAACTTCTGACTCTGGAGTTAATGAAGACAAAACAAATAGCTGCTTTCTAGTTTCCATCATGATGGCGGTTCAACAGGCACTAATACCCAAACACTGTCACATTAAGCTGAATAATGCATTAGCCACAATGCAGCGTCCCACCCATTGCCCTTTCCCTTGCCCCTTCTCAAGGATACACTGAGACCCCGTTAGAGTTTCCATAGATCTACAGTTTCAACTGCATTCAGTCAGCGCTCGCATTAGCGTAAAGAGGCCCCATAGCGAGCATCTCGAGGCTTGTTTGCTCCTTGAACTTCTTGATTTCCACCGATGGCTCTCCTCAGTTCCTCCTCAGGCCTTTCTCGGTAATTACGGCTCTCTGTTTGTTCAGCGTCTCTTAAGTGGTGCGTTCATCAGGCTCAACGACCCGGCTCTGAGGAGTGACACTGGCTTTGAGAAGAATAAGAGATGCTGTGTATGTGAGAGAGACACTTTGTTTGTGAGACTTCTGACTTCCCTTTCCCCGCAGCGGTCTGTCCTCCTCCACTGATCTTCAAACAGTCACCAAGAGTCATAAAGTTAAATGGGAGGAAACGGATGACAGATATGGAGATACTGGATGTGTAAACCAAAAGGGACCAGACCCAGACAGACCACAACATCTCCCCCTGTGTCCTAACCTCTCCGCTCTTTGTACAGTCAGATCTGGATGTGGATAAAAGACTTTAGGGTGATGCAACGTGTCTCGTCTGGGTTGTTAAACGAAGATCTGGACAATCCATGAAAGCTTGAAAGCTTTTCAGTTTTAACTGGCTAAAAGCGTACATGTTCAGAGAGCGTATCTGACCCGGGGTGTGTAACTCTGGCCCTGTTTACACCTGTTATTAACGTGCATCTCAAATGTGTCTCCTGTGACCTCTTGCGATCTCATTTTGTCCAGAACAGTCTCAGATTTCATGACTACATGCATCACTTATTGCTGCATATTGATAAAGCACAAAAAGTTTTGAAATGCTTACTTTTCGTTTGTTATATACGTTAAATGATATTATATTTTATATAAAATATATTTGTTGAGCTATTAACTAAACTTTCATTATTCATTTTGATATCTGGCGTCAAAGAAGATCTATGATGTCTCATATAAGCCTTTTTTATTTAAATAATGTTATTTTTAACATGTATTTTACATATTTTTACATATCCAAATTTTGTATTACACAGACACATCCATATAATCTATATTTGGATTAAAATGGATTATACTTTTATTTATTATTTACATTTATTTACATATATTTACATGTTTATACAATATATTTTGTATTGATTTATGTACTCTTGTCACCTTGATGTTATTTTGACATTTAAAATTAATTTTTAAATTAAGTTTTGACATTTTTATGTGTACTTTATTTATTTACATGTCTATTTCTAATGCCTATTTATTATGTATGTGTATATATTTTTTAATTATTTTGTTATATTTATTAAATTAATATATATATATATTCATTTAATTTATATAATTTATCAAATTAATAATTTTATTTATTACCTTACATATTTTTTTAAACGGCATTAAATTATTCCATTTACTCTTGGCTTCTTGACATTTAAAGTTATTTTTTAATTAGATCATATTTTCAAATATTTAACATGTTTATTTTTATGTCTGCTTTCTTTGTCTTTGTCTGTTTATTGTCTATGTCTATATGGCATATATGTCTATGCCTTTTTTAATGCCAGTCTCACCAACAAATTCCCATTCTTGCATGAATAATAAATAATAAAGTATATGAGAGCCATATGTAGCCAGAAAAGCTGAATAATATATCTGTTCATATTCGCATTCACATTACAAATATAATGTAGTCAAATGTGTTTCTGACTACCTCAGAATATGATTTTAATGATTGAATCATTATAATACCATGTAACAGGGCCTCCGACGACAGAAAGCAGTGACATTATTATTATTATTAAGCGTCAACGCCACACGCTCCTTGGAGATCATTAAATACCCCACGATTCCCAGCTTATCTGCAATCTTGGGAACCAGTAGGAATCGCTGTTTACCAGCAGTGCCCCAATCCGACAGGCCATAAGTCACCCTCAAACAGATAAATGCATGTCTATTTAAATGAGCTCCTTGGCTGACCTCTAAGAAAGCGCTGCAGGGTTTTGGTGGGAGAGATGCGTGTGTAAAGGATGAGAGCCAGGCAGGTGATTATTGTGAAACACATTGTCTCCTTAATAGACCTTTTTCCCCCCTCTTAGTTTCTCCCCGGTGTGTCATCAGAGCTCGGGCCCTGCTGTGGCCAGCCGTTGAGGGAGGGGTCGTCTGCACCCCGAGGGGAGACAGAGGGGCTTGTGGAGGTCATCGGATCCTGTGGGGATGGGAGGGGAGAGGGGCTGGTGGTCTCAACAGGACCCTACACTTCATTTGCATGTAATCAGAGATGTTGAAAACAGGCTTGAGGGAGTCAAGGGACACTTTTGACCAGCTATATTTGATATTGGCTTTAAGGGGGGAGGGAAGGAGAGACTTTGCTTTTCAATGAGTTTCAAACACACTTAATTAGGTTTTTGCATAATGAAAGTTGCAGAATGGGGCTGTTGCTATGAGGCGAATGCAAACACTGGAGCTGCTGCTCATTATGTTAAAAATCCCAGCTATTTGTTTGATTGGTGTGCCGGCGGGAGGCAATTGCATTCGCACGGGATACAATTTAGGAGCACAACCGCAGAGTGATTCAAAAACAGGTTGCATAATCCTCCTCTCTTTCGCTTCTCTTCAGGTTGCATAATTGTCTTGAGGGTACCTGGTTCGACTTGCCCTGAAGAATGACATTTATGGTACAAACAACCCGCTGCTTTTTAAAAGCATTGATGACTTTCTTGATAAGCCCAGAGAGAGTCATTAGGTTGTCAGACTGATCCATGACTAGCACTCAGTGCTCAAAGAAAAGCCCTTTGCCATGCTTAATGAAAAGGTAATTATGACCACGTGAGCATACTGACCTTTTGTTTCATGGTTGCTAAGGCCATGTGACATCAGCTATTCACAAATAACTCAGTGATTTTGTTAATGATATAAAATTATTTATATCTATATTTATTTTAATACATGTATTTATAGATATTGTATGTACAGTTATAAATACAAACTATTATTTATAGTATTTATATTATATTTTTATGTATTCTTCATATATTTATATATGACTTAATGTCATATATAATTTGATAAAATAATTAGATTCATAATTTAATTATAATTTTGTAAAAATATTTACTGAATATCTAATATATATTAATTATTATTAATTAGTTTTATGTTTTCATATTAAATTTATTTTAATATATTTATATTTTATTTTAAAAATTTTAAGATTAATATACTTGCATTTAGTGATATAATAGCCTATAATTATATACTTTTTTAGAGGTTGTATAGATTTATCTTTTATATATTTATATTTGCGTTTATACATTTAGCTGACCTTTTTTGGAGGGAGATATAATTTTAGTTACATTGTCTAGCTCTAATTGTTACCTGGAAACTTCCCTCGTTCTTTTAACAAAGAAGTTTTACAGTAATTTGTGTCTTCATGCAAAGCAGCTCGGCCTGTATTTGTTTAATGGGCTAATTTTAGTCATGCAGTAAGCATCGATGCTGTAGTTTGTGGAGCATGAAATGTGTCTGTGTTGTCTGGACAGTCAAACAGGGATAAACAAACAGAGTGCTGTTGTTTGAGAAGAACGTCACCTGTGCGTATAGACGGCTCAGTCAGAAACAGATTGAACCGACAGCTCAATGAGAGAAACTACACCGCTTCAAACATATAGAAAGTGTGGAGTAAATGAACAATTAAGTTTAATCTGCCACCATACAGCCTCCATTGCTGGTCATCTTAACATTTAGGGACTTTTAAATCTTAATGCTTATCAGTTCAAATCTTTTCCGTCAAAAATGTTGTTGTGGGTTGTTGAGAATAATACACGTGTAGGAAATTGTCTGTGGACAAATATAATGTTCACATGTGCAGCACATGATCTAACGGTCCGACCAACCACAGGTTTCCTATACTCTGAAAGCCTGCCAGCTAGAAAAGTGAACAGCTGTAGGAAAACATTTGCAATCCATCATTCAATCTTGTTTTACCACTGTAAATTACCTTAAATACAGGCATTGACATCTGCCATAATGAGTCAACAGAGGGGACGGGGACGTCCAACAGCCATAAACCTGTCTGATAGAGTGGGAATAAGTGTTTTAACCTCTCTCTCGCTCCAAAACAATAACAGCATAAGAGTCTTTTGATCGTGAGCTGCGTCATTGATTGTTCCTCAGATTCTAGTGAAGTTGCTACACTGTTTGATTGTTTCTGTCTGTTTCTCTCTACATAAACACATGCACAGGGTCAGCTGAAGCTTATCTCCTCTCCTGTCTTCTGTCCTCAGACATGCCTTTCATTATTATAATGAGACTGTAGCTATAATGACTAATGCTCTCTAGAGCACTAAACAGAGGAAGTTGTGTCTACCAACCTAATGAGAATTAATGACGGTTGTTATTTCTTCCATATCAGCTACTGTGGTTTGGCATGTAATTTTACTTTTAGAAAATAATCACAAAGAAATTTGCTGTTGATGCTGGTTTTACACAGAATGCTTACACATAGGAAAGAAAATCACAAAGGATATGTCTTTAATATCTCAGTTGTTACTCCTGGACCAAGCAAATTGAGACTTTTGCTTTTCCTGCCTAAAAAGTGCATAGTAATCTGGTTTGTGTTAATAGATTGTAGGTATGTATGTATGTATATGGTGCAATCTGAAATTTTCTTTGAAAATTAGCATTTTTCTGATGCTAATTTTGGAAGAAAATTTCAGATGGCACTTAGAGGCTTTTGCATCTATATATATATATAATAGATAATATTTATTTATATATACAGTAAATAACTTGAAGGAAACATAACTGAGCAAAACGAGCAACAATATAATTCTGCACTGGGTAAGAAACAGTTTAAATGTTGCTGATTTTATTTGTTTTGTTTGTCAGTTTGTCAACTTTGTTTTGGACTCATGAGCCTGTTTGAACGATAATCCATGAGTTTCTTATAATTCGACTGTTATTAGTCTCTGATGTGTCTTTCAGCTCATTAAGATTTTGATTCCATCATCATCCTTGGCTGTTTTCTATTAAATTACCAAATGCACGGCAGACATTTCAGAGTAGGAATGCACCCCTTCACAGACATCCAGAATATTCAGAGAAATATGAGGACAGATGTGCACTCACATCTCTGAAGTGGACACTTGAGACAAAACTGTCACATTGCTGTGCAATTTAGTGCTCCACCAGTGGAGCTGTGGGCGGGATAGACATCTTCCCATTTGTCCATCTGAGATTGATGCTAAAGATAGACCCCAAGGCCATGTCTACAAACTCATTGTACAGAAATGTAGGTATATTTCCTGTCAAATATACACAGTGATTTAGAATTTTGGATTTAGAGATTAAAACAAAGCAAGAACAAAATCCCTCTCTCCCCAAAGCAGCACAGTTAAAGTCTTTGAACGTTGCATGTCACATTTGAGACCATCCATATTGACTCTGTGTGGTATTTAAATGTGTTACAGTGAACAACTGTGCGCTGTGTGGCACGGCATCAGATGGCGCTGATTGGAGCCTCTTGTGAATTGGCACTCCAGTTCTGGCACCAGAACAGAACGCAGCCGCATATGGAACATTCCATTTGTCACAATTATTCGCAGTGCTTGGAAATAAGTGCTGTGTGCATGTTTCAAAGATGCCTGATGGAAGAAGTCATTAGCTGTGCCATCTGTAATAATGTGGGAAAATTGCAGAGGCCCTTCTTAGCTCACGCACGCCATGAAAATGCAACACACTTCATGCAGGTGAAGAGAAAGAGTGGGTGCTATTTATTAAACTGCTGAATTATAATTACATTTGTGCAATTTTTCCAACAGTCTGAATTCAGCAGAGGTTTCCTCAAAACTTTTTGCCCTCATAGACAAATATTAATATGCAGCTCTTTGGAGTGCTTGAGTCTCATTAGTCAGTTGTAGCATTGTGCAGGCAAATATTTTGAATAAATATTCCTGTGCGCTCTCTTTATTGTAATATTTCCAAACATTGTAACTAAAAACAATATTTCATGCATATGTATCTATTTATGCACTAAGCAGACCTCTAATAAGTGGGCCAATGTATGTGTACATGTTTAAAAAAAAACAAACAGAAAATGGACTGGTAATTTTCTGCCAGGACATTATCCAGTAATTTTACAGACATTGCCGTTAACCCTAAAACACAAAATTCAAAATACAGGTAAAACACCTGTAAAAAAATACAGAAAATTCTTTTATATGTATATGTAGTATGTTATATTTATACATATGTATTTTTTATCAAATAAATTATAAATGCAGCATTTGTGAGCAGCAGATATGTAAAATTATTATTATTGTGTAATATTACTGTTACTATATTACGTTTTATATATATATATATATATATATATATATATATGTATGTAATTTTGATCAAATAAATTATAAATGCAGAATTTGTGAACAGTAGATATGTATAATTATTATTATTATGTACGTACTATTACTATTTGTCAGGGTTGGGTAAAGGGATGAGGCGAGGACTCAGTGGTGCAGGAGAATGGGCTTTTTAATAGTAATATAATAAAATAAAACAAACAAACAAAAACTACCCCGTAGGGGAAAACAGGCTGGCACCAGGCTTGGAAAGGCTGGACAGGACAAGACAGACAGGACACAACAGGATACATGCCATGACGAACTGGCACAGGACTGCAAACACAAGGAGAATAAATAGGGAGCAAATGAGGAGGGTAACGAGGGAAACACAGGTGGGGCAAATTAACCAATAATCAGGTAACAAGATGGGTGGGGTCAAGACAATTGACATGAGAGCACATGGCACACAGAAAACAAAGACAAAAGCCATGTGCTCACACAAAACAAAAACACAAGCACATGGCCAGCAAAACAAATCACTAGCCATGTGCAAAACAGGACACGAACACGCAGCTAATGAGAATAATCATAAGCCGCATGTTCACACATGAAAGCATGCAGCCAATGAAAAACACAAGCTGCGTGCCACACAGCACAAGACATAACATGAACGCACGCTCCGATAAAAACACAAACTGCCTGCAACACAAAACACAACACATGTGGACAGAAGAGCGCGTGGCCGAGCGAACTCGAGACCGCACACTCACACAACGAGACAGAACATGGAGCACTAGTGTCCGAACCCTGACACGAAACCGAAACTCAAGACATGAGTGCCAGAATCCGAACACCACGCTCCAACATGAAACAAGGCATGCAGACGAGAGAGCGCACGGCTCGAGCACACTTGAAGCCGCGCACTCACATGAAAACAGGACATGACGGGAGTGTCAGGGCTCTATCACAAAACCATGAATAACACTAGACCAAAGTGACAGAACCCTGACACTACCTAACGAGGAACTCCAAAAACAAGACAGGAACATGACAAACATGACTACACAAGACCGACACACAACAACAGATGAGACAAGAAAAATCTAAACACAAAGAGTGGAGGGAGGGAGGGGATCCAAGCCAGTGCCAGCACAGAAGCCCAGACAGTCATTAGAAGGGACCAGGAGGGTTGAGCCAGGGAGGCTCAGGCAGTTCAAGAGTCCCGGCAGGGGGCCAGGGCGGAGCTGGAGGGACGGACCAGGGAGGCTCCAACTTAACATGAACACCTATGGCCGGCCAGGGCGCGACCGGACACTTGGCAGGCAGGAAGGATGGAGCCCGTATCAAGGAGGGAGCTGGCAGAGCAAGGAGCTTGGGCAGAGCCGGCAGAGCACTCATAAAGGGCGTAGCCAGCATCAGGGCAAGGAGATTGGGTGGCGTCAGCAGAGCAAGGAGCTTGGGTGGAGCCGGCAGAGCCAGGAGCTTGGGTGGAGCCGGCAGAGCAAGGAGCTTGGGTGGAGCCGGCAGAGCAAGGAGCTTGGGCGGCGCTGGCAAGGCAGGAAGCAAAGACGGCTCTGGGATGGCCTCCAGGCCGGCAGCGGGCTCCTGGATGGCCTTCTTCTTCCTCCTCCGACGAGAGAGATGCGGCGGCATAACAGCCTCTGGGGGTGCTGCAGCATCTTCGGCCGCTTCTGGGGGCGTAGCAGCAATATCAGCCACCACTGGGGGGCGCTGCAATGTCTTCGGCCGCCTCTCAGGGTGCTGGGGCGTCGTCCGCCGCCTCTGGGAACACAGCTGCAGAGTCATCAGCCACCTCTGGGAGCGCTGCAGCATTATCGGCTGCCACTGGGGGTGCTGCAGCGTCAACGGCTGCCTCTGGGGGCGCTGAGGTGGGCCCATTCTTCCTCCTCCGTTTCCGGGTCATTGGAGGGCTGGGGATTCCACTAAATGCAGGTGGAAAGGGGGGACAGTCAGTGGAGTGGGACTTCTCTTGGGGTGGGGTTTCAGGCTCCCCACGATGGTAGACGAAGTCCCAGATGCCCAGAATCCCCAGCTTCTCCATCTCCCACAGGCTGAGAGGCTGATCGAGGCAGATGTTAAATACCTCCACTGTCCACTTCGATGAGAAAGTCACAGGCAAAGTCCCTCACGTCAGCCCCCTGCTGACGGAAGTAGCGAGCATTTACATGTTGGACCATTAGCTGGCGGGTGGACAATCCAGTGGTGGGAGATGGAAAAAGGAAGATGCCCATCTCTGCTGAGTCCTCCTTCGGCCAGTTCGTACTGTCAGGGTTGGGTAAAGGGATGAGGCGAGGACTCAGTGGTGCAGGAGAATGGACCTTTTATTAGTAATATAATAATATAAAACAATCAAACAAAAACTACCCCGTAGGGGAAAACAGGCTGGCAACCAGGCTTTGCAAGGCTTGACAGGACAAGGCAGACAGGACACGACAGGATACATGCGATGACGAACTGGCACAGGACTGCAAACACAAGGAGAATCAATAGGGAGCAAATGAGGAGGGTAACGAGGGAAACACAGGTGGGATTAACCAGTAATCAGGTAACAAAATGGGTGGGATCAAGACAATTGACACGAGAGCACATGGCACACAGAAAACTAAGACAAAAGCCATGCGCTCACACAAAACAAAAACAGAAGCACATGGCCAGCAAAACAAATCACCAGCCATGTGCAAAACAGGACACGAACATGCAGCTAATGAGAATAATCATAAGCCGCGTGTTCACACAAGACATGACAACATGAAAACACGCAGCCAATGAAAAACACAAGCTGCGTGCCACACAGCACAAGACATAACATGAATGCACGCAGCCTATAAAAACGCGAACTGCGTGCAACACAAAACACAACACACGTGGACAAAAGAGCGTGCGGCTGAGCGAACTCGAGACCGCACGCTCACACAACGAGACAAAACTTGGAGCGCGAGTGTCCGAACCCCGACACAAAACCGAAACTCAAGACATGAGTGCCAGAATCCGAACACCACGCTCCAACACGAAACAAGGCATGCAGACGAGCACACTCAAAGCCGCGCGCTCACATGAAAACAGGACATGACGGGACTGTCAGGGCTCTGTCACAAAACCATGAATAACACTAGACCAAAGTGACAGAATCCTGACACTATTACTACGGTATTATTATGTTATGTACTATTTTTAATTAGTATACTTACTATAATTAGAATGTACAGTAACTAATGATCCTTGTACAAACTAATGAAAATTAATGTTATAATATTTGTACAATTATTTAAAATTTATTTCAAATGATTTAAAAATGTTATCCAGAAAAGCAGTCAAATCCTTATTTGCATTCTGTGTATTAGAGATTTTCTGGAGTCTTTCCTCTTGTTTTTTTTTCTAAAGACTTTTCAAAGTTTCCGTCCCAAAGCCACGTAGAAACTGGAGGTTTCCTGAGTTTAAGGTTTCCTGGACTCCCTTTGGTAAAGATCTCCCCGCCAATGAGTTGTGTAAGTTAACGTAGCCAGAGGAAATGAAAGAGTTTAAGAAGCAGAGCTTCTGTAAATGTGTGAAAGGTTGTTGAATGGGTTTTTCTTATAATCTTCCCTAACAGTACATAAACAGCAGAGGAGTTTATGAAGGGGTTGAACAGATCTGAGACAATTACATGATCAGTAGCTTTTCTTCTTGGATTTCCCCTAGTTAGCTTCTAAACAGCTGAAAACGGCCTTATGAACATCACTCTACATCCAAGCATCAGTTTTTAGGAATATAAATTTGTATCACAAATGAAACAAGGTCACAGTGTTGTTGACATTTTGCTTACGCAAACATCCAGGCCGCTGTATAGAGAAGATGTTTCCACATTCCAGTCTGTCCACAACAGAAATACTCAGTCTGTCAAATGGTCAGTGCTGAAAGGTTCTCATTAGCTGCTAAAGTGAGACCAGTTTAATGTCAGCTACTCAAATGACACTGTAGCTCATCACACTGTCCAGTTTTGGCTGGCAGAAACCGATACTAGTCCAGCAACAGAGCAGAATGTTGGCGCCCTGATGCCATGCTAAGATGTTTACTTCTGCCTCCAGCTTTAAAAGAAGTTATTCTGACATTCTCAGTAAAACGGTTAAGAATAGAGTTTGTGAATACATCTCCACCAAGCCATTCACACCATGTTCACACGGTTCTTAAAGGAATCAATCGAGCGGCTTACTGCTATTCAGCTGAAATGAGGCAGAGTTGTTGTTTTCTCTTCTCCTGGGTGAGACCTCAAGGTTTTCCTTGTAAAATCAATAAGACTCCATTTACAGTTGGGCTGGTTTCTGTCTGTCTTTCATGTCTGGACAAGAAAACCAAGAAACAAACCAGTTTATCTGTAAAAAGGAGCTTATATGTGTCTGTCTACAGTTTTTAGGTCATTAAGGCTTTTGTTGACTTGTTTCAAAGAGGAACAAAGCGCTATACGACAAACAAAAAAAACTCGTCCTTCTTCTATTTCACTTGGGCTGTTAGAGATTCAAATAATGATTTCTGTAGCTAATGTGATTACACTCACGTTATGATTTTACTGAAATTTTACTCTAAATTACGGTTTTAGTGAAGCTACTTTTGTAACAGCAAACAGCAACAAAAGATTAAACTTCAAAAAAGAAGACACAATGTTTAGAATGAATCCATAAATCATTTATTTCATCTCTGAATCATTGAAGTTAAAAGTTAGTCGTGTTGGTGGGGCTACCAAGGTTTTTTTTTTGTTTGTTTTTGTTTTTTTTTGTTTTTTTTTTGCTCATGTTAGGTGATGTTTCATACTAGTTGTGCTTCAGTGCTTTATTTAATGAAATTATAATCATTAAATCGAATTGTTATAATTAAATTCTTTCATATAAAGACATGCAAATATCTTCAATTTAATACTTCCATCTGGATTTGTTGAAACGATCCAATTAATGGAGGAGGGACACATTATAAATCATCAGCATTATGATGTGGTTAAATGCCTAGCTGCCATGACACTCATATGAGATATCATGTGACAGCTTAAAAATTTTATGGAAATCTCAGTCAGAATAGCATTTTATGTCCAATAATGTCCTAATTGGGCCAAAAAATGGTGATAGCTATAGTATAGAAATGCATCTTTTTTTATAAAAATGAAAAAAAAAAAATTTTCATGTTGTTGACATCTTCTGTTTTTAGGATATTAAACTTTGGCTCAGTGCATATTAATTAAGTGAATTAGTAGTTTTGTGAAAACTGATTTGGTTAGAGAGCGCTCACTTGTTCATGCAAGATTTTGATTTTGTTTATACTTTAAAATGTCATGTTTAATTCAGTGAGTTGCTTGATGTTCTTTGTAATAAATTATGAAATTTTCTAGCAATCTAAGAGTGAAAATAGTTTTTATTCAATGTACCCTACATGAGCTCTCAAGAAGGTCTTTCTGTATCATTCACTGATAAACAAGAGCCCAGCTGGATGTATTCTGACCAGGCTTTAGACATTTTAATGTCAAATTAGCTAAATGCATTAACTGTGTTAAATTTAACACTGTTAAACATATTTAATTAACCTCATGAGTTAACGCGTTTACTTCGGCAGCCCTAATGTTCACACGCACATGTCATGTATGCTTGCTTTGATTGGTGTTTTGGTTTTGCCCGCTTTCAAGTACAGTAGACCAGTCACAAAAGTGGTGGTCTTTGCTTTGATGGGCTTATGTGACTAACGGGAGAGAGGATGAGGTGAGAAAGTGGGGGATGACAGGAAGACACTGCTGTGATGGAGGTAGAGAAGGCGGGACATCCCAGCTGGACCCGTCTTTGAAATGGGAAGGGGGAAACGGGGAAGAAAGGATCTGATTCAGGGAAATACCAACAAGTTGCTCTTCACGGGACTCAGAGGAAGTCTCAGAGAAGGACTTACACTCCATTCAGTCGTAACCAAATGCATGTGCCTCCGCTTTCAACTCTGTGCGCTACTTTGTTATTTGTCTATTAGCATTAGAGGCTCAGTGGGTGCAGTTAAATGGAGTCCTCTTTTGCTACAGTGGTTTCTGTGGGGTTTAACTCAAATGAAAAGGCAACGTTGTGGGCTGAAGTGAAAATGAATACAGAGTTAGAAAGCAGATATGAAGCAGCTTTGAAGTGGCCTGTAAAGATTTTGGCCGGTCTTAAGAGAAGCCGTTTCTCAAATCCTGGCACCCCACACGTTATAGTTTTTACTACAATTGGCAACCTCCGGGAGATCTGGAGAAACGAAGATCTGGAATAATCTTTTAAGCCTCACTCCAAGTCCTTTCTTCTCCATAGTCACGGAAAGCTTTTTTATTTTTGATCCGTCTATAATAGTGTGTTTCACACTACATGTTAAGTTTTAAGGAGGAGCATATCCAGACAATCCGGCCAGTCGTATTGTTAAAAGTATATAAACGCTGTTTCATCTCATTCCAGCTATCCTTATTCCATCTTAATTTTCCTAATTAGGTCTGTTGGGAAACTTTGCTCTAGAGTCATTCTCACGCTAAAGTCTGTCCGTTTTGCACGATTGCTTATTTATCATATTTTTTTATTATTTGGTTAGATTTAAATTGGGTTTGACCTTTATCATCATATTTTGATCATCATATTTTGAGATGCCGTTTCATATTTTGCACATTTTAAGACTTATTCCCCAGGATAATGCTAGAATAATGTCCATTTTTTTGCATCTTCCTGTTCTAAATAAACATGCAGTCATTAGTGTTCCTGAGCATCATGTTGTGGCTGTTGTTTTTGACTCTCTCACATCTCCCCAGGGTTGGATGACAGCTGACCCTGAGCAACAAACGCAAGGGCGGGAGCGACACGGATGGCTACATGCTAACAAAACCGAGACGGAAAAGTTACAGGCAACCTGATGCATATAAAAAGGATCCCCACCAGCTCATCAGGGAGTTCATCAACGGTCAAGATGTGTGTCTGTGCCGCCCAGAGGGCTTTGAGTGTTAGTCCCTGAGGTTATCAGTTCACCTGGTTTCCAATCAAAACCATCTGAGACTCACTCACTCACCATAACACTGACACGACTCTAGCTAAATGCTTAGTAATGTTCTTAAGGTTAAAATGAAACAGTAAATCTGTTTTCAACTCTCAATTTAATTGACCATTAGATCTGTGGTTGCATGTAATTATTTAGAGAAGACATAGTGTATGGTTTTCAAAGTGGCTTGTCACACAAAGAAAGCACACACACACACACACACCCACACCCACATCCACACACACCCTCCCCCTTGCCGAATGATTTCCCAGGGGTTGACTCAGAGGTCACAGAAAGGCCATCCATAGCTGACCTGATTATAAGTTCCTTCTACCTGTTGACTGCTTTTATATAAAGGCAACATGATATTGAAATTGATCAGTTTACTGTTTTATTAAATTTCCCTGCCCTTTTTGTACCATGTTGTCCTAAAGAAAAAGTTTGTTTTCTTTACTTTTTTGCTGTTATTGTAACCTAAGTAGTATAAATGGGGACATACAGTATTAACTATTATTTAATATTCTGCTGAAAATATGAGTGGTGTTTGCTCAAATTTAGAGTGTTGCTATGCATTTGGCGTTGTGTTCTTAGATGTTTTAGTGCTATGTGGTTGCTTGGTGTTTTCCCTCAGAAATGTGTCATATTATTAAAAGAAATTGTAACACTATATGGAATTGTTGAATAAAGTTATTATTTTTGTTTTGATAAAATCAAAGTTGAACCACAAGTTCTATTTTAACAATGTCTTTACTATCTTTCTGGACCTTGAACGTGCCAGTTGCGTTGCTGTCTATGCACGGTCAGAAAGCCCTCGGATTTCATCAAAAATATCTTAATTTGTGTTCCGAAGATGTACGAAGGTCTTACGGGTTTGGAATGACATGAAGGTGAGTAATTAATGACAGATTTTTCATTTTTGGGTAAACTAACCCTTTCAATGCATTTAAAGATAGAAAATAATGTAATGTATATTTAAAGGTTTGGGGTCTGTTAGATTGTATACTTCTCTTATGCTCACAAAGGCTGCATTTATTGGATCAAAACAGTAAATATTATTAGATTATTAATATTATTGCAATTTAAAATAACTGTTTACTGTTTTAACATATTTAAAATGTAATTTATTCCTGTGGCGATTTTCAATTTTCAGTGTCACATGATCCTTCAGAAATTATATCAATAAGTTGCTTTACTGCTCATTATTTTTGTGGAAACCATGATATATAAGCTTCTTAATATTTTTGTGGAAACCATGATTACTATGCACTTTTTAGAAGTAGGAAGTCTCAATTTGCTTGGTCCAGGAGAGATATTAGACATATCGGTAACACTTTAGCATACTGTTCCATCATTAATGAATAACTACACAAGAACACATGAGTAATGCAATATTAGCACTCTAGTAACTACTAGTAACTAACAAGAAACTCTGATTAATGAATTAGTAAGTGATAGTGCTTAGTCGAATGTGGTAGTTCACTATTAGCTAATCAGTAACTATTATTTTTTCATACCTCCCTAAAAGCTACTAAGAACTACTGTATACAGGTTCATAATTAATTTGAATAATACATAATGTATAATTAATTCAAAAGTAAAGGTTATGGTAACCCACTAGTAATGACTGAAATCATGGTAAGCTTTTGAGAGTTTTGTAAAGTATTGGATAGTAATTATTCAGGTGTTACTACATCCTTCTAAAGGAATTACTAATTTTTTGGATCAGTATTCTAAAGTGAAGATCGTGATAACTCCCTAGTAATTACTGAAGTCACTGTAAACTTTTGAGGTTTTTGTAAGGTTTTGGTTAGTAATTCATTTTGCTAGATTTGGTAACTCTTACATCATTAATACTGATCCAAATAATTAGTAGTTTCTTCAGAAGGATGTAGTAACACATGAGTCATTACTATCCAAAACCTTACATATATTCAAAAGCTTACAATGACGTCAGTCAATATTAGGGAGTTATGATATGATATGAGTTATGAGTTATGTTTTTATAGTTTTCATTCATAAAAACAGTATTTAAGTGTATACATGGCCTTGTCCCCAATATAGTCTGTCAGTTGATACAAAAACTCAGTAGCGATGGGGTAAAGACCAGAGGGGCAGTAAGTGGGAATTGTAGAGTTCGGAGATGCAGAACTACTGTGGGTCAATCATCCTTTTCAGTAAAAGGCTCACATTTATGGAATATCTTACCTGTTGATTTAAAGTTGCAATCAGAACTCGCAGTTTTCTCTACAAAGTTGAAACTATGGCTGAAATCTTTACAGCAATGTGAACATTGAGTAAGTACTTTGGGCTTATTTATGCTGGTTTAGTTTATATTTTCTTTCGGTATGCAGGTTGATTTACATTTTATGTTTGTGACTTTTTATAAAGTTGCATATGGGCTCAGAGTATGATAATATGTACAACATATACACACACGGTTATCTGTATATATGTTTATGTGTACTTGTTTGTTTTCTGTGATGATTGTGCTTGTTTTTTATTTTTTTGTTTTGATTTTATGTAAAAAGCCTAACCAGGGACGAGGGTTGCAAACTAGCTTTATGCTATATGCCCTATGTACACGGCATCGGTTGTCTGTGTGTAACAATGCTTAGTGTATTGTCCCTGTTAAATAAACAAACAAATAAATAAATAAATGATGCGTTTCACTTTAGAATACTGATCCAAGTAATTAGTAGTTCCTTTAGAAGAATTCAATAATTCTTGAGTCATTACTAGTGGGTTACCATGATCTTCATTTTAGAATTAATTATACATTATGCATAATTCACATTAATTATGAACCTGTATACAGTAGTTCTTAGTAGTTCTCCAGGATATATATATAAAAAATAGAAGTTATTGTTTAGCTAATAGTGAACTACCAGTTTCAACTGAGCCTATTACTTACTAAATCAATAATCAGAGTTTCTTGTTAGGTAATAGTAGTTACTACAATGTTAACAGTGCATTAGTCACTTGTTCCTGTATAGTTATTCATTAACAAAGGATTAGTATTCTAAAGTGTTACTGACATATCCTTTGTGATATATATATATGAAGAGTTTATTTGCAAAATTTTATTTGTTTATTTTTTAAGTTTTAAAAATCATGTTATTTATTATGTTATCATGTTTTTATTGTGTTTTTTTGTGTTAGTTAGCTAGTGTTTTTTAGTTATTTTTTACCTATTCAAAATAACCCAACTGCAGTTTGATTGAGATTAACTGGAATGCACAATGAAAAAACATGATTTTTGAAAATTGTTAAAAACTGAGTTATCTGTTTTTGCAAATGAATATATATACAAAATGAAAAATACTATTATTTAGTATGTTTAAATGTCTTTTTGCATGTTTGAATCTTTCCATACTTGATTTTTTTGTATTCCATATATCATATTTCAAGTCTTTGAAGCGCAAGTCACTATCTGACATCTAATCATTTACGTATATAATATCCCAGTATCTTTGGTTTGTAGCAAAACATGATCTTGGCTGCCTAAATGAATTTTCCAACAAACCAAATTCCCTCCTGGCCACCCTGAAAGGAAGCCGCCCAATTAGAAGGTGCCGCTAAATAAAAATGGAGGCTCTTTCTCATTGTAAGAGCCCAGATGGTAATACAGGCTTACCTGTCGCCACAGGCCTCCTGAGAGGAGCGAGGGGTAGAGAGCAGCCCACAGCCAATTTATCCACCCCTCGTCGGGTTGCATGTGCTGCTGGTGAAATGCACCCTGAAACTTTCATGTTCTCTCAACTGGAAGTTAATTAGGAACGTCTGTATCTGGCAGCTGGGGCAAGTCATGACATGTCACCGACGCACGATATAGGGTTATCAGTTGCATTTGGCACTGAATAAAAATGATAGAAATATGACTCACTGACATTGTCTCTTTGGTTGTTTTTAGCGTGCCATGAGCTGATGAGTGATCGGAATGAATCATCGAACAAGATCGCAAATGATCAATCAATGATGTGATGGTCTGCCGCCTCAGTGGCAGTAGATGAAGCCAAGACATGGGCGAGCATGCAGGTATGTATGAGATTGACAGAGAAATATGAGCATTAGTGTTTGTCATCCTAGACCTATTGTATATTAAATATCAGTTTAAAAAAAGGAGGGAAAAGACCTTCTGTGAAACATAAATGAAGATATTCTGAAAAATGTCAATGTTTTCTGTCCATACAGTGTATCAAGTCACAGTTGTTTTGGAACCCATTGACTTTGACTGTATGAACAAAAGCAGTTTAAACATTCTTCAAAATATCCTCTTTTTTTGTGATCTAGAGATAAAAGAAAGTCATACAGGTTTGGAATGACATGAGGTAAACGATGAGTAAAATATGACAAAAAAATGTCATTTTTAAAAGACAGTTCACACAAAAAATGAAAATTCTGCCATTAATTACTCACCCTCATGTCATTCCAAACCCATAAGACTTCATGACGCAAATTAAGATATTAATCCCCCCCCCCCCCCGGAAAGTCCTTTTAACAAAAGATCCTAAAGGTCATAAAATCATTTTTATAATGAATGCATATGAGTCAAGCGGTTTGATCCAATTATTATTATTTTCTTATCTCTTACTTTAATTTGGCTGAGAAATATACACTGCTGGACAATAGCCAATAATCTGTATTCTCTAATATTTTTTCTTATATTTTCCTAATGACAATTTTATGATTTGTTTATATACTACAAACACTTTTTTCCATTTTTATCACAGAATAATGCAGAAGATTACCTGGAGAAAAGACACACAAACCATATATTTTCACAATCGACAAGTGGATGCCTTTGTCCATATTATGGATTTCCTGGCATGTCATAAGTTGTTATTTCTATGAGTCTGTTTTGGATTATGAAACATACACTGCATCAAAGTGTTTAGCGATCCACAATGTTTACATTGCCTCGTTTTGGATACAAATAAAATGTCAGGTAATGCATAGACTATCTGGCCTCTTTGCATTTAAATCTAGATTTATTCACACTGGTCATTGAAAATCGCTACACGAAAACACTTGCCCGAAAAAAAAATGCGGGGATGAATTTACATTTTATTAAAAGTGGGGGGACACGTCCCTCCATCCCCTGTGTATTCTACGGCCATGGCTCCATGTATTTGTTTCGATCATTGTTTAGATGTAAATAAAATCCTAAATTAATCCTAAATCAGCTCTTCACTAGACTTAAACAGTTCTGTTCATATAGATTCATTTTATGATGCCTTTAAGACCATTTTGGATCTTCTTTGTTTTGGTTACCTGGACTTTTAATAAAGGGACAGAAACATCTCAGGTTTCATTAAAAAAATATCTTAATTTGTGTTTCGAAGATTACCCAAAGTATAGGTTTGGAACAAGATTAGGGTGAGTAAATGATGGAATTTCCATTTTTGAGAGAATTGTTCCTTTAAGGCTCAAGGTTATCTCAAAGGAAGAGTGATAGAGACTGAATCTGAGTGGGGCCGTATTTCATCTCTCTGATTTTGGCACGTCTGTGACAGTGAGCGATGTCTTCTGCCAACTGTGTTTAAGCATGCACAAGCTGTCGCCAATCAGAGCAACTCTTCGTGTGTTTCAGAAGCAAGGTGACGGGCCTTGTTATTATCTCATCAACCAAAAGGACAAAAGACGTCTGCATGGTTGCAGTCATCCATGCTTACTGCGGTTGCCTTGGAAACCAGCTGCTCAGCAGGAATGTTGGAAGTAAGTACGGGCAGGGGGCCAGTGGGGTTACAGAAGGGGGGGCCGGTTTACACCCCTCTCCAAAAATGGAGATTAAGCCCATTGAGAATGTAACGGTTCAGGAGACTGATCAGAGCCACAGGTCAACACAAACTGAGTTGTTTGTTTTGCAACTCTAGAGCTGACCTAGCAGTTTTCCAGTATGGAAAAGCCTCATGTTAGGAAAAGTGGGTTGGCTGGGAGAGGAAGCCGTTCTTAATTTATTGTACCCGCTACTGCATGGCACGCTGTAAGTCAAGCATGCTTTTTCCACTGCGTGAAACAGGCTAAACGGACATCAATAAAGACCATTAGACTAATTCAAGTGATTTAACAGACTTGGAGAAGCTAAAGCAGACTGAGCGAGATTTCTTATTTGCACCTAATCCCTGTAATTTTAAATCCATCAATCTAATTCATATTTCGTGAGTTCCCCTCCATCACAGGCCACAGGGTTCAGAGATTGAGTGGGGATATGCATTTCCAAAACCCTCCCGAAAATAAATCACACCAGCTATAGGCCTTATTCATGAAACATGAGCTGAGTGAGTCATTCCTAAAACCATTCTTGTATAACCAGTTGTGTTCAATTCAGTGGGACAATTTACACCACCAAAAGTTTGAACAAAACTTCGAAACTTTCTATTCGTCAAAGAATCAGCTCAACTGTTAATAACAATGATAATAAGAAAAATGTTTCAAATCAACTTGTTAGAATGATTTCTGAAGACCGTAGTAATGCTAAAAATTCGGCTTTACCATCACAGGAATGAGTCAAGAAGGACATTTCAGATTATATTACTTCCAGTGTGATATAAAAAGTGGAAAAGTTGAGCGGATTGCATTGTAACGTGTGATCTGTTGCACATATTTACAAATGTAGTAGGTCATATGGTTAATCTTTTTTGGAAAATAGAAAAAAGCTAATAGATAGCTTTCTCCAGTATAATATAGTAGAGCACAGATCTTACTGATTCGGTACTTCCATACTTTTGCAAGCTCTGCAAAATATACATGCTGCATACTGCAGAAATAGTATAGTTAGTATGCTATTCCCATCTGCAGAGCTCATAAGTCTCTATTTGGCCTTGACTTGAGAACTGAAGTACGAAACCAATGCCTTACACATCACTTGATGATTAATGGTATTATCAGGTTCGCTTGGTGCCTTAAAATACCCACCAAGCGACAAGAAGTGAAGCCTTCTAAATCATCCTAAAACAGCATTGGCCGTTAGCCAGGACAAGAAAATCAGTCTGTTCAGATGTCAGTGGTACATTAGGTTGGGTGGAGTGGAAAACAGAAAGCATTGACACTCAGAGACATAAAGATGGCAAGCGATAGCATGCGTAGCTGCAGGCGAGAGATGAAGACGGAGATTGCTCCAGGGAAGGAAATGAGGTGGTCAGTGACCACGCCACATGCTAATCCTCTCTTTCCCGGTCTGACTGCACCGGTTCCCGTCTCCATGTCTGTCTCGCAGGCGAATGGGAATGGATCTGGTGCTCTTTCAGCACCAGCACTCGAGTGCTCTGGCCATGTTTTTTCAATTGCGCTGATGAGACAGGCTGGCTCCTAATAAACGTAGCCTTTGGTTTAAATGACAGGTCTAATTTCACATACTGTGATGAGAGACTATGGAAAAGCGTGGCACAGTCTGAGACACGCGAAACGGTGCCTGAGTCATTCAGATCCTTCTAGATTAATTCCATTTCTTGTGAAGATTAAGTGTGCCGCAGAGCTGATATCTGATTAGAGTACTTGCGGGAGTTGTTTATAATTAGTTTGGGTGTAATCTCATTTCACAGCACCTCGTGGGGAGGCAAATGTTTTCGCAAATTTATCTGCATAATTGGTCAAGGCGTTAATCAGGTTTGAAGATACCTGCTGGCTAGATAAAGCAAAGAATAGACCTGTTCTACATAACATCACTGAGGAATTGTGGGTAAATGATATTGCTCAGCATTCTTTACATTATACAACATTATCCACTGTGAAATAGATATTTGGATAAGTCATATTTGAAGTTGTCATAAAATAAAACAATAAGCTATGTGATATCATGCAGTACAGTGATTTTCCCACTGGTAATTTCCCACAACAGGAAATTGTGGGAAATTATTAAATAGTTCTAAAATCTTTTTAAATTAACTACATTTGAAGTTGTCAAATGTAATGTGTTGTTCACTGTTTTTCTAACCACTACTCTTCATTAAAGTGACAGTTCCACATAAACCAGTGTTTGACCAAATGTAGATCTGTCCACCAGACAGATGGTTCCTGTTTTTCACTTCCACACTCTTCCTTCAGCTCACGCACAGGTTAGAAAGAAAGACTCAAGCCTCAGACACACGCCAAATGAAGCTCCACTGCCATAATATTTGTCTTGACACCCAAAGCTTCCTGAACTCTTTTTGAAGGAAGAGATTGGAGGTGTCATCTGTATGGCACATTAAAGACCTCTGGCTGTTTATTTGTTGTCAGATGGGAAGGCAGGGTGAGAAAAACCAGGCCTGTCCTGCTGTTCAGCACCCCACAACCAAAGGGAAGTGAACCTTTATTGGTGACCCCAACCAGGGCACACTCAGGTTTGCCCAATTTATGGATGCTCCTGCACAGTTCAGTCACAACGAGGGTCTGTATTTGGGGATGTGCGACGTAGCAGATGTGCTTGAGGAAAACAGCACAAAGAAAAAGTTGTAATTGAAGGTGGTGAAGAGAAAAAACACCTAATGAATGAGTTACGTTTGCATATGTCTGGATAATTACTAATTCCAAGCAGCTAATGTTAATCATTTTTAAAGAGAGTTATAATGCATGATCTCACTAATGGATAGATCAAAGGTGGGCAAATATGGATTTACATTTACATTTACATTTTTTAATGCATTTTCATCACAGTTCTTTTTAGGAAGGGTGGGCAGTTAATAAACCAGCACAGTTGCCTCAGTGAGGCACCGGAAAATAAATGTGGATTATTATGTGGACACTGTTAAAACCATCTATTTGAGCTGTAATAACATGCCACTCAAAGCTATTGCCTGGCAACAAACCACTGTATGATTTTACAAAATGCTTGTTAGAAAGGGAAACATGGGCAATAACTTGGCATCTGAATGCAATGGCTTTGTTCAAATACGTTTAGTACTTTGAAGCAAAAACATACAAAATCTGATCTAAACCTATGTATATTGTTTAACATTTGACTAAAATTGTATTTCTGAAAATGTGTTTAGGTCTTAAAGATCAGATACTGAAAGTAGCCTTTCCATCTTTTGAGATGCAACCTGTATGTATCATCAGAGCTGAGTAGATTACTTATTAGACTGTTATCTGTTACTGATCGCAAATTAGGCTACGTGACAAAAGTTGTAGTTAGTAACGCAATCCATTACACTACACATTTTAGGTAATATAATCAGATTACTTTTTTAGATTAGACGTTTAGATTACTTTTGACTTATCGCATTGATTTAAATAGGATAATCTTGTACCATATAGATTTAGGAATCTGATTACGTAATCCATATTACATGTAGTGTACAAAACCTAAATGGTTTAAGAGCTGGCTGGTTAGCACGGCCCAGTTTGTCCCTGCTGGTAGATGCTGTAACTACACCATCTAGACCCACAAGCCTGTCCAATGCCAAAAAGCCCTTTCTTTAATTAACTGGCTGCTTCAGAAACACACCTGCAGAGCAACTTCATTTTATAAAGATTGAACTGCACTACCAGGAGTGGGGTTCGAACCCACGAGGACATTTGTCCATTGGATCTTAAGTCCAACGCCTTAACCACTCGGCCATCCTGGTCCCTGTGTGATGCTAGTAACCCCTTTGTGTCTTTCACAGGAGCACTTAAGGAGCACTTAAACAGCAGAGCAGCATCACTGTATGAACCCACAAAGCATCTTTCTCCATGGGAGGTCATTTAAAGGTTGATCTGTAAGCTGATGGCATCATATGTATAGAGTTTTCTCCAGGTATTGTTCTAAATGTGACCATATTTACTCAACCTTTCCATGTTATGCTAGTAAATGAATGAGTGTACACAGCATATGCATGAATGTACAAAATGCAATGATCTGCCATAATTTCTAAGTATTTCTTTTCACACAGTAATGGAAAGTCTCTCAATGTCATTATTATGGTGACCAATATGCTGGATATCGTCTACATATTCTGAATGAATGGATTTGATCTCATTACTTGCAAAACAAAAGTGTGGGCAAAACAAAAACAAATTAGAATTGTGTGCAACAAAGTATTCAAAGAAAGACATTTATAAAACACAGTTATGCTATAATCTTTAATTGAATGCTTGACTTATGCAAAAGTAATGTGACACTAGTCCTTAATGGAAAAATGTCCATGTGATATAATTTATTGTTTGTAAATTACATGAAATTGCTTTTGAATGCATTGGAAAGCAATGAAATGACTTCATTCATTAAATCGTCCCCAGTCTTGAGGGGATGGAAAGCACACATAAGTCAGTAACCATGGTTTCTGGTGGCTTAATATTGCAGGGGTGCCATAGCGACAGAGCGATCAACACTGACTCTGTGCGCTGTAGAAGGTGTGGATAGCATCTATATACAACCTGTCAGTCGCTGGGCTCAGTTCCTCATGCTTTCTGAAACTGCAGGCGTCCCTCCTGACACGGTTCTTATTAGCACTCATATAGTGAAGTGCTCATGTGAGACGAGACCTGTTTCATCAGAAACACACAGCCACGGTACACATGGGAGAGCAGGGAAAGAGGTTTCTGAGGAAAAAACAAACATCTGGTTATTAAAATGACCTCGGCACACTGGCATGTTTGACCTTGAAATGAATATTTTACCAATATTCTGTCTTCTTTGTGGCAAACACTGATTTGAAGTCTTGCTTGAAAACCTCAAGTCTAGCGTTTTTTTGTTGGTGCTGATGTGTTTTCATTTCCATTTCTTTTTTTGGCAAATGCTTTTATCTAAAGTATTTGCATTTCATTTCTTTACCAGGAGTGGGGTTTGAACCCACAATGACATTTGCCAATTGGATCTTAAAGCCAACGCCTCCTGGTGACTGCACCATGTTAGCACCCCTTTGTTTCTTATACAAGTATTTCAGAACCACAACATATTTAAATGTTGCAACAAACTACCAGGAGTGGGGTTCGAACCCACGAGGACATGTGTCTATTGGAGCTTAAGTCCAACGCCTTAACCACTCGGCCATCCTGGTGAATGCTGGAGACAAAGAAAAGGTTTGTTTCCTTTATAGTGTGCTTCAGAGACACTTGGAGAAACCAATTAGTTTCTTTGTTGATCACCACACGTACCTGTAGCGCAGAATCAGTGTATTCTGTTTAAAATTCACACTGCTCTATCACTGTGATAATAAAACACTCTTTTGTTTCCTTAACAGGGCACTTCAGAAACACTTTAGCTCTATTTACACCTGGTATTAAGAACCATCTGGGATGATCCAGTCACACGTGGACAGCACTACCTACAGGTATAAAAGGCAGAATATTTTTGGAAGAAACTACACTTTTTTCTATTTTTATGCTTTATCAGCACACAGTAAAGCAGTGAGTGACATATGTAGTGATAAAATGAGATATTATACTCTTAAAATCCAATCACAAGTAGTTACAGGAGGTGTGTGTGTTACCTCCAGGTGTAAACACTGATTTGTCTCACTGGGCCACTTTTTTTTTTTTTTTTTGTAACACAGCCATTGGTCTACCAGGAGCGGGGTTTGAACCCACAAGGACATTTGTCCATTGGATTTTAAGTCTAACACCTTAACCACTCAGCCATCCTGGTCTCTTTATTATGTTGAAACCCCTTTGTTCCTTCTTCAGGTACTTCTTAACCACTGTGGGAAACCAGTTTGTGGCAATGCAACCACATACAGTCACATTAATATATTCCATTTAAAATCACATTGATCTACCAGAAGTTTGAACCCACGAGGATGACTGCACCAATTGGATTTTTCCAATGGAACCAGTTTGTTGTTTTCTTCCAAATTGAAAAAATCCAAAAACTGGATTTCTTTACAACTTGTGCAGCTGCTCAGTGTGTGTTCTTATCAGTCCTTAATGCAGAATGAACGCGTCTCCTTAAGCATCTTCCCCATTTGTGACACGACCACGTTCGGCTTTGATCACCTTCTGCACGGCTCAACAAGCAAACACTTTAATTAGTGCTTTATTGACTAATGCTTTTCTCCAGGCCCTGTGTCACTAGCTTTTCCGGCCACCGGCCTATTCTTTGTGGATTAACCTCTTTCTGTGCACAGTTTAACCATCCATTGTCCTGCAGTAACGTGAACTGTTCTTGCTGGAGGTTTTGACACAAAAGCCCTTCAGTGCCCAGGCAAACCTCAAAGAGCCATCATCCCTCCATCTCAAGCTCTTCAAAGACTCCATCATCATTCTGAATCCCTCTGTTCCTCCTCGGCCCCTCGTTTAGGAGTGGGACCCCACTGGCCCTCACTTCCCCCATTGACCAGCACACTTATTTCAGTGTCTCTTGGGAGCTTGGAGCTCATAAGTAAGACCTGGACAGCTGATAATGACTTTGCAGCTCTGGGGGAAGGAGATTACTGCTGCGTTTTCGTGGTTATGGCAGTGGTGGTCTGTGTGTACATGCAGGGTCCAAAATCAATACTCACCGAGCACTAGATGAGAGTAAAAATTACTTTTGGCAAATAAAAAGGGCATTTTGAAATTATTTTTTAGGAATGCAACATCATAGTGGTTAAAACTGCAATGTAAGAGCATCAGACTGACCTTTTTTGGCATGCTTAAAGGAAAAAAAGAGAGATATAAACAGTTTACCAAAGAAAAGTCATTTATCTTCTGACCACTTTTACCATAAATTTAGCTAAAAATCCAAAAGTTTTATTATTTTAGTTATGTTTTTGTTATTTGTGTGTGTAATTCTAGAAATCCATGTGGCATCTTATTCTTGGAGTTGAAAACAAGAAAGAAAATTATAATGAGTCTTTATGTTTTTGTGATAGAGTTGTTGTTTCACCTGATGGGACTGATGGACTTGCAAATAGGAGAGACTGGGGCTAGTTGTCACACTTTACTCCAACAAATATTTCTTAAAGTAAATTTCTGTTTTAGACGCACACTTTAAAATCATGGCCACAAAAAAAGCTACTGAATATTCCTGCTTTTAATAGACACAGTTGATTGAACACACATTGACCTTTTGTGGCAATATGTCTCAACAGCAGGGCAGTCATGTCACATTATATGAGGTGAGTTGTCACAATTTGTTGTCATAGGTTTTTCAAAATTAAATTAATGAAATGAAGCCCCGAATGGTTAATGCTTCAGCTAAAATGTAAAAGGTAAAATCTAAAAAATGGATAAAAATATAAAGATATATTATTGGACCTAAATAAATAAAGCTATGAACAGTTGAAGCTTATTATATTTATAAAATAATAAATATGGTATATAAATTATATATACAACTTTTATAAGCTTTTTTTAGTTTCATGGTTGATGTGTTAACTGGTATGTTTATTGCCGGTGTATAGCATCTATTGGCAGACCAGACATGTCAAATAATTTGATTCAGGGGTGGGGGGATTTATCCTCTGTTTCTTATCCTAACCTCGTTTCTGCCAAACACTTCTTTTTAGTGGACACCTCCTTATGTGGAGTCCGAGCAGCCCTTTCATCTGAGAGCGGTTCTAATGAGTCCTTGTAATGAGCAGACCTTTGCCATGCTAATGAGTGTTCAATTGTTCCTGCTTTTCCATGGCTTCTCCATCAGCAGGGGCAGCACTCTTGGCTGGGGGCTTCACCCTGTCCATCTCCTAAAAACCCTGCTGGATCTCATTAAAAGGGGGGCCAGATAGTCGCCTTTGAAGTGCAAGCAGTCATTATCTTCTCTGAGGGCTCTCGTTGGGTAATTGCGGTGGCTTTTTGGTGCGAATGATTTCTTGATATTGTAGACGAGTAATTCCCAGCATGAGCTTAATTTTTTTCTGTTATTTTTTTCCTCTTCTTTTGTCTGTCATACCTGACAGGTCATGGGGGAAGGGTTCGCTTATCGCAGGGTGCTGCGAATCAATATAACACACTACTTCTTTTCCGATAAATGACACAGGGATGGAGGAAGATGAGTTAGACAGACAGAAGGGAACTGGTTTATTGGAGACTCAGTAACTCAAGCTATTTATATGCGCAGCCTCCTCGTTTCCTTAACGACCTCTTTACCTATTTCAGGCCACCGGAGAGCTTCAGTCTGTGTTGAAGGGAGCTCTACCGCAGTCTTTGTTTCTTGATCTCTCTACAGTTACATGCCTGAAGAATGCACTTGGAATACCAGTGTTTCTAAAAATGAGTCTGTGCTCCCCCTGAGAAGGACAGTGAGAGATTTACACAGCTGGTCCATGAGCACAACACAAACTCCAAACTCACGGTCCATTCTTTCTTTCTCTTTTCAGTATGCAGTAACAGAGGGTGGTGGGTACACATTACATTCCCTCCAGCAGTACTCACCCCACATCTGATTCCTGCGATCTGGGTGGTTTGTGTGTATATTGATTCATTCTTTCATCAAATAGCAAGAGTTATTTTTGTTCCGTTTTTGGCTCACTAGATGTTTATTTCTTTTTAAAGGTATCTAAAATAGAATTTTGTTGGGAAAAAATAAGAAAAATACTTTATTGAATGTGCATAGAGCAAGCAAAGGATAATGTAAAATTAAAATAAAAGTTATTTTTTGACATTCATGGCTCCATGAAGAACCTTTAGTATCCGTGGAAACTTTCCATTGAGCACAATGTTCTTTATGATTCTTTTGATTATGGAAAATTTTTTTTTACCGTAAAATACTTATTTTACGATCTGTTCACTGAATGGTTCTTTAGGGAACCAAAAATGCATTATTGCAAAACCTTTTTTAAGAGTGTAGTAAACACTGGGGTTCTAGTAAGTGTTTATTTTGTAGAAATGACCAGATGACTATACCTTTCATGGAAATAAATTTATCAACATTAAACATATACAAGTCTTTAAATTAATTTATTATATGAGAAAAAAGAAGTGATGTGAGAGGCTATAGCACAGATTGTCTGAGTGAATGGTCTATGCTCTTTAGAAGACACTGTCCAAAGATTTTACCATAGAATGAAGCGACTGACCAATCAGAATCAATTATACTACAGAGAACCAACTGTTTGGTCAGTCACTCCATTCTACAGTCAAATCTTTGTAGAGTTACCGCTATAGCTTTTATGTCTATACACTCTTAAAAATAAAAGTTCCAAAAGGGGGTTTTCACAGCAATGCCACAGAAGAACCAGTTTTGCTTCACCAAAGAACCTTTCAGAGAACAGTTCTTAAAAGAATGATTTTTTTCTTAGTGTGAAGAACATTTTAATAATCTAAAGAACCTTTTTCCACTGTAAAGAAGCTTTTGTGGAATGAAAAGTTTCCATGATGGTAAAGGTTCTTTGTGGAACCGTTGATGCCAATAAAGAACCTTTATTTTTAACAGTGTATTATATTCTTTAAAAACTCCCAGGCCTCTGTCATGAGTGGGTTTATCTGAGGCAATTTCTAAATGTGGTGATAAACCATGTAAAGAATTTGTATTCCTTTACCAGGAGTGGGGTTCAAAACCACAAGGATGTTCATCCATTGGATCTTAAGTTTAAAACCTTAACCACTCGGCCATCCTGGTCATGATTAGTATTGTAGTTCAGGTATTATTTTGTTAGTAGTTAAGTTTATGGTACTGATTTTTTCTTATTGATGACTTTAAAAAGTGAATGATGTGTAATATCCATTTATCGAAAGCCTTATGTATTTCATATTAAAATGGGAAGTTGGGGCAGAATGTACTGTGTTTTTTAAAACATCAAATGTCTTGAGATTGTCAGACTTTATGGCTTTGTATAAAAGAATGTTTTTTAAATGAGCTTAAAGTATATTTTGTATGTTTTTAGTTGTATACTAGCATATTTAAGCTAATAGACATGAACTAAATACCACAAAACTACAATTTTCATTTCCTTTCATTCTGTCCTGTCAGGGGCTTCTGGTCTAAATTGTTCTGTGTCAGGGGATCCGGCCTAGTAAAAGCAGCTGCATCTTTTCCTTGTCGGAAAAGAAGGAAAACACACGCAGCCCCCGCTAGGCCTGTGGGTCTGGTAGGGTCATAACCCAGCACCTGAGCTAATCATGGACATTATCAAAACAGCAGGCTCTCTGGGGTCTGTTTGTTTATGCTATCCAGGGTGGCCCCTCGCTCTACCCGGGCCTGGCCCGGCCTGGCCCTCGTAACAGCACCTGGAACAGACAGTAAACACCTCCGCCTCAGCACTGGATAAATGGAGTGCTAAAAGTGAACAGGAAAGTGAAAGAAACCTTAAGCTGTAAGTCAGGCTGTCAGTGAACATTAGAATTAAAACAGCAGATCAGATGACGTTAGTGGAAACTGATGGTTTTACCGTAGTTTACATTTTTATTGTGAATATAGATGGTCCCAACAGAAGGTGCTTAAGTACTATTAGCTTTTATAGTACATGCATATACAGTATATAAAATTATAATTCACTTAAGTGCTCACCACCAATGTAATATTAGTTAATTTCCCCAATTCATGGATTGACTCTATTTCATTTATTGTTTTTTTTATATATTACATTGTTTCTTGCACTCTTAAAAATAATGGTTCCAAAAGATTTTTTTTGGTAGTGATAGAAGAATCATTTTGGTTCCCTAAAGAAACCTTTCAGTGAATAGTTCTTAAAAGAACTTTAGTGTAAAGAACATTTTAATTATCCAAGGAACCTTTTTCCACTGTAAAAAACCTTGTGTTCAATTTAAAGGTTCCATGGATGCTAAAGGTTCTTCATGGAAGCATAGATGCCAATAAAGATCCATAAGAGTGTAAATAAAGAAAATCCTTTTTTAGATGTTGCATACAATACTCCTAGAATTATTGTTGTAATTGGAGATCAGTTTATGTTTGTCCTGCATCCTCAATATCACTTTCTATCCTGTTATTTTATTTATTTATTTGTAAAATCTCTTTAACTTTTTCACTCCAGGAAGGGACATCATTTTGAAGGGAAAACAACTAACAAACATCCGTATGTATTAGCAATGGATTTGATTGGTTGCATTGGATTGTTTTGTAGTGTTAAATGCTAGCAATTATACAGATGTTTGTGTATCAATCTTGTCATAACCACATAGTACAGTTTAACATATGATTGCCAGATTATGATTGCCAGATCTTTTGTTCATAATATCAATTTTACGAAATATATCATCTGAAAGCTGAATAAATGAGCTTTCCATTGATGTATGGTTTGTTAGAATAGGACAATATTTGGCCGAGATACAACTATTTGAAAATCTGGAATCTGAGGGTGCAAAAAATCAAAATATTGAGAAAATCACCTTTAAAGTTGTCCAAATGAAGTTCTTAGCAATGCGTATTACTAATCAGAAATTAAGTTTTGATATATTTACAGTAAGAAATTTACAAAATATCTTCATGGAACATGATCTTTACTTAATGTCCTAATTTTTTTTGGCATAAAAGAAAAATCGATAATTTTGACCCATACAATGTGTTTTTGGCTATTGCTACAAATATACCCCAGTGTCTTAAGACTGGTTTTGTGGTCCAGGGTCACATATAAGCAAGTTATCAACATCCTGCATTAATATACTCCATTTTAAATTCATTCTTCCCTATCAGGAGTGGGGTTTGAACCCACAAGGACATTTGTCCATTGGATCTTAACTACAACACCTTAACCACACTGTCATCCTGGTCACGTTGTGTGCCTGTGTAACGCTTACTAATTTAATGCAACATATTCTGTTAATTTAATACAGTTCAGAGTCTAAAACTGAGTCCATATTTTTTGACAGATTGTGTATCTGCTCTGCGATTCTGATCACATGCTAATGCCCTTTTTTCTTAAGCCCTAAACACACTGCACTATTGTTGGCTGTCCCAGACAAAAGATTGGCATCGTGAAACAATCAGAAATCACTTCACGACGCCAGTCTTTCGTCTGGGACATTTTTTGGTAGCATTAATCACAACATATTTAAATGTGGCAACTTTTTATTAGGAGTGAGGTTCGAACCCATGTATCCATTGGAGCTTAAGTCCAACACCTTTACCACTCAGCCATCCTGGTTGCCCTGTAGTGCACTGCTAGTTTACTGCACTGGTTCAGGCTCTAAGCTGCATAAGCTGCATCCATGTTTTTAACAGGTTGTGCATCTGCTCAAGCGCTTTGCTTTTCTGATGATGTGCTAAAACTCCCTTTTTTTCTTATATAGGTACTTCAGAACCACTTTGAGAAGCTAGTTTGATAGTCTCAGCCTCAGACGTCATACCCACAGACCGTTGGCTGAATGTCTGATGCATATGGCACACTTAACTGGAAACACTTCAGGAGTTTCAAAGTCGTCATCTGATTGGTTGAATTCTACAGAATTTCCGGGAGACATGCGTCGCATTCTTTAATGTTCCGCCTGGGAAAAAAAGTGCATTCTGATTGACAGGGTCCCTACGCAGTGTTCACTGCTCACTACTCCCTAAGCACGGGATATCCTTTGAAGTGAACTTTGCTGACAATAATCACTCATTTGAAATGTCATCAAAGAGGGGTCATGCAGATTAGATATAACATAAATAAACATTGTATTTTACTTTCAAACTAAAATACATATAAAATACAATCGTGTATCTAATACATATAGTCCAAATTTATACGTTTAGACTGTTCACAGATTGTAGTGGTCTGATCTCGTGCGCTTTCTTTCCCACATGCAGCCTCACAGTTAACTCTCCTGAGGTAGTTTCACCTATTCATTCAATACAAAATCCAAATGTAACAGTCATCACTATTAACCATTCATAAATACTCTAATTTATATAATAATAACAACATTTATTGCAACCCCTCCATTGCAGAGCCTTTAAAAAACTCTTTCCACGGCTCTGCTCCATAGTTCTAACTCAGGGGTGTCCACACTCAGTCCTGGATAGCCACTGTCTTGCAGAGTTTAGCTCCAACCCTAATTAAACACACCTGAAGCAGCAAATCAAGGTCTTACTAGGCATACCAGACACTTCCAGGCAGGTGTGTTGAGGCAAGTTGGAGCTAAACCCTGCAGGACACCGGCCCTCCAGGACCGAACTTGAACACCCCTGATCGAACTGGTGACACAATGCGCAAATGACAGTTGGGTGATTTTCCCTCTCCACTTCCGGTGAAGTGATGTATCGATGTTCCCTTATTCCCTATGGCCTATGCCATTCGCAGTGCCTTTCGAATGGAACATTTTCGCTCCCTTCAGATTGGAATCTCACTGAAGTTGGTGGATTTTCAAAAGTATGTGAAATATGTAAAGTTCACGGCCTAAACTCTTTAAAATACGCCCAAGAGTTTTATGCACTGTTCTGTTATTGTGAGGACTTTTCCACATCTATAAACATGACACGACACAAAAGGATATGTGATTGATTGCTTTACCTGTTATATTAATTATACGGCCTCTTGAGTGGTCCTTGGTCATTCAAAATGGCCAAGGTTCCTGGATATTCTGCCGTCAATATGAAAGTCTGGCTACGCGAGACTACCAGTTTAATGATAAGTCAAATCACAACATATTTAAATGTAGCAACATACTACCAGGAGTGGGGCTCGAACCCACAAGGACATGCGTCCATTGGATCTTAAGTCCAACGCCTTAACCACTCGGCCATCCTGGTTGCTCTGTTGTGCTTAAAAACCACTTTGTTCCATTTACAGGTACTTTTTTTTAACAGGCACCAGTTTTTGAGAAACTAATTTGTTGATAACACAACCACATTTCTATGTTCTATTTAAAATTCTCATTGATCTACTAGGAATGGGGTTCAAACCCACAAGGACATTTGTCTATTGGATCTTAAGTCCAATGCCTTAACCACTCTGACATCCTGGTAAACTCTTCTCTGTTTCTTATGACACTTGGAAAAAGTAGTTTTACTTTGTTATTTATGTTACTTGATATCTTTGACAGATGCCATATGTCACGTTCTGGTCTATCCAAGCACTAGAGTGGATGAGTCTGACTCCAGGAGTTTATCTGTGGCAGGTCTTTAAATTCCTCTTGAGGAAGATAAGAACTGCAATCTTAACCTGCTCTCTTTTCAATCTGTCTCTGTCTGTCTGTTTCCTTTTCACTCTCAATACAGCTCAAAGTGCATTACTTTGCAAAATGAAGTTTTATACTGGCATTCCTGTTTTCCATTGGTTACATCAATTAAAGCAACAAACAACCCAAAAAGGAAGGTCCTTCATATGTCACATGTCATGCAGCAGTGTTTGTGTGATCAGTGCTGAAGGACATCTGCTCTAGAGGAATAACAGCATGATGTGTCCTTGCTCATGTGCCTCGACTGGAATTACTGTAAGGGCCGACAGATTTGAGTATATTTTATAAGCTCCTCTGGGTTCATAAATCAAGCCAAAGCCTTTTTCATTTACTCATTTTTATTGCTCTCCTCCAAACAGCTGTAAACAACAGTGTTTTCTGGAACGTATCAGTTTATTGATTGAATCTTCTTAAATGAAAGCTCCTTTCATTATTGCCACACCAGTATATCTGTCAAAAGCTCTGGGTAGAAACATAAACCATATATATGTGCCCACAAAAAGATCTTTGTGCTTGATTAGGAGAGGTTTCATGGAGCAGCTGTTGTTCTATTGCACATTGTTTCATGATGAATTATTCTCATTTCACTGCATTTGATATACTTGATACGTATAAACCATTTATATTTTGTCCACTGTATCCGTGTAAACCAGAGCCACAGTTAACCTGCTGATGTTAGCAATTTATCAGGAGGTGTTAGAGTTCTAACACATTGGTTAGAGATAACCCATTTAAAATCTAAAAACGTTTTCTAAACATTCCATTTTGGTTGTGAGAATGTTCAAATTTCAGAGTGCACAGAACAGTAGGCTAGTTTAAGTTTATTGGAATGTTTCTGAGAGGGGTTTCTCAACGTTTCCAGGAAAATTGATTTGTAATATTCCAATAGTGAATTGTGATGCTGAATATGTTTAAAATACTGATTTATAAAGGCTACACCATCCACTTTACTTGAACACGATGAACGATTTTTAAGGAAACTATTTGTGACCCTGGACCACAAAACCAGTCTTAAGTTGCTGGGGTATATTTGTAGCAATAGCCAAAAATACATTGTATGGGTCAAAATTATCGATTTTTCTTTTATCCCAAAAATCGTTAGAGTAAAGATCATGTTCCATGAAGATATTTAGTAAATTTCTTACCGTAAATATATCAAAACTTCATTTCTGATAAGTGATATGCATTGCTAAGAACTTCATTTGGACAACTTTAAAGGCAATTTTCTCAATATTTTGATTTTTTTGTACCCTCAGATTCCAGATTTTCAAATAGTTGTATCTCGGCCAAATATTATCCGATCATAACAAACCACACATCGATGGAAAGCTTATTTATTCAGCTTTCAGATGATGTATAAATCTCAATTTCGAAAAATTGACACTTAAGACTGGTTTTGTGGTCCAGGGTCACATTTAATAATACAACTCAGGGTCATTGGAAAAATGTGCATGTGACGACATTTTTGCAATATGACAATATGATGCTTCTTGCACTTTTAAAGTGAAATATCCAGTTTGTGGTGCTAAAAGCACATTCAGTTTTATCTGAAACAGAGCAACCGTTACTGACATTAGTTGTAGAGTGCATCGTGGTAGTTTGGAAATAAAATGTTCCGTTAAATCTAACCGATAGTGTGAAGAAAAGCAAATGTGAAATAAAAACATCTTTGCTAACGCAAACATGCCATTTTAGCTTGCTTCTACAAGTTTTTGAGCTCTTTTATTGTGACTTTTTTACCGGAATGAGTTACCGATACATCAAAAAATCTATATATATAGAGCTGATAATGTGCAAACATCAAAATGTATCGGTTTATTAATCATGCACTATTGCAAAGGACATTCAAACCTCAAACTGCAAACTTCATAATGATGTTCCACTAACATTTTGTACCTAACATTTGCATAACTTACACATACTGTAATGTTTTTGGAATGTTCCTTATTAGGTGTGATGTCTATCTTTCAGACAGCGTCAGAACAAATCCAGAGGTGTTGCTGGGTGGTTGCTTGCTGTTGCTAGGGTGTTCTGGGTGGTTGCTAAGTGTTTACTTGTCAACTTGGTGATAGATATAAAGTATGATATTCCAGTCTCTAGATACGGCTCAGCCTTTTTCCCTTAGTTTTGACGTCCACAAGGCGAAAATCATGTATCTGATTGTTTAGAAATGTAATTGTACACCATTCAGAGGTTTAATTTGTTTTCATAGCAACACAAACAAAATAGTTTAATACTTAGAGTTAAGGATTTGTTCATATCCTTATTCCCAAATATAAAAAATAGTAATAGTGATGGATGCTTTACTTAGCAAGCACTACTAAGAAAGGATGTGATGGTGAGGCTCAGAGCTGAAGGGAAGCAGAAGGTATATACAGTATGTGTGCAGAGGGTCATATGTTCATTACTCACGGTTGGTCAGTGGCTGCCGGCCAGCGCATAAATATGATCAGGACATCAGGACAGCGTGCCAGGGTGACAAATGACTGCAGCAGTGGGGGAAGAGACGATATTTCTAGGAGGAATATTTATCTCTCACAGACTCTCATACACACTCAGCACGCTGACCTTTCCCACACGAGGATCTGTGTGTGTAATCTCAGGTTGCACAAGCATAACAATCTCTACTATAAACTCAGCATTCTGCTCGGCCTTCTCGCCTCGCCATAAACAAGGGTGCAATAAATGCTTGAGTATTTCAAACGCCTGAGATGAGAAGCTTGACCTTTGATCCTTACGTTGAAGGACAATATGAATGATCGATTTGTATTCAATACAGCTCACCTCCTGTCTCTGTGTAAAGTTGTTGCACTGAAAGAAAGATCAAAGGTTAGTGAATATTCCTTATATGTTAAGAGACATTTCATGATAGAGATAAATCATTCATTATACATGCTTTTAATAATTAATGAACTTTATTTAGCTATTTTGATGATCTTTGAAATTATTCTTTCTTGAATTCTGCCTGTATTTTAACTATTACTTATTTATTGATTATTGTTGTTAAGTAGGGAGAATGAACTTTGGAAATAAAATAAATAAATAAAATAATAAAATAGCACTTTTTTGATAAAATAGTTCTTTCTTTAAATATTTATTTATTATTTAATCATTATTTAATATATATATATATATATATTTACTTTTTATGTTTTTACTTTTTATTCTTTATTTTCATTTTTATAGAGAAAGTAACTATAAAATAAAACAAAATAAAATAAAATAAAATTGTTCTTTCTTAAATTTCTCTGTTTGAGGGATGCTGGAGATAATTAATAATTTTAGTAATTATTTATTTACTATTTAATTACATCTATTTTATTTTTATTCTGTGTTTATGCTTTACTCTTGATTTTTATTTTTAAGTCATTTTAATTTTAAGTAATTTTATTTTTAAATTTTAATTTTAAATTAAATTTTACTTTAAATTTTAAATTAAATTAAATTAAATTATCCACTCTTTTGAGGATTTTTTAAAACTGTTCTTTCTTGAATTTCCTGTTTTAGGGTTGTTGGAGATAATTTAAAATTGTAATTATTATTTATTATTATTTAATTATGTCTATTTTATGTTTTATTCTATTTTACTTATTTCTCTTTATTTTTTATTTTTAAGAATAATTAATTAATAGTAAATTAATTAATTGAACTTTAACTTTAAAAAAGAATAAATTATATTATATTGTTCTTTCTTGAATTTTCTTGTTTGAGGGATGTTAGAGATTGATTTTTTTTTTCTTCTGATTAATCCTTTTTCATTTTTGAATTTTTTTTTAAAGGAATTTTCTCTGGATCCATTGCACATGTGATCAGTGGCTTCCACAGTGATTTCTCTTTCCTGGATCCTAACATACACATAGGGTTTTGAACTTTGGCCCTGACCCCTGGAGGACATTGGACCGCCTGCAGTTGTTTTTTATCTCTAGGAGATTCCCTGTTTCATCTTGCCTCTCTGTGTTGTCTTTGGCCTCCTCCTGCAGTTTGTTTGTGATTTCAAACAGAGCTTATGATAACAGGGTTGAGCTCTCTCATGATACAGAGTTCTGATAAGGGTCTTGATATCAGGTCACACAGAATCAGGTCTGGTTATCCCACAACTTGACCCAGACAAGGAAAGCCCTTATTTTATTATCTGATTACTTAAAAATTGTCGTTCACATAGAAGTATAGATTAAACATGAGCAAGGTCACTACGATCTGCTGACATTTTTTGCGGGTCAAGGGATTTTGGCGGTCACGTCACCAGGCTTTTAAAGGAACCCTTCCACACACATTCCTGCTCTTTTTCATTTTAACGTCCCTTATTGCATGGAGACGTATCTCAGTCCACATCTGATTGCTATTGTAAAGTTCATGTGCAGGCTTGACATGCTCTCAATTCTTTCATCACATGTATTCAGGTCAAGGAAGATAGAAATTCTGGTATTGGGTATTCTCATCATCATATACTGTATGTAATGTGTGAAATAATTAAGCATTTTAATTATTGTTTTATATAGTCATTGTTTCATTTTTTTTCTATTTAGTTATTTTGCTTATTTGTATGATTTCTGTTTAATTTTTTAAGCAGGGAGATTAAATTGTGATATATAAAATAAAATATTATTTATTTTATAAAATAAAATGTATTCATTTTATTTTTTTATTTTCAAAGAAAAAAATTATATTATATTTTCTTTTTTATAGATTTTTTATAGAATAGAAAGTAAATAGACTAAGTAAATAATAAGTAAAACAGATATAATTAAATAATAAATAAATTATAATTAAATAATAATTAAAAAGATTAATTATCTCATACATCCCTCAAACAAAAAAAAATCTACAAAGAACAACAGAAGTTTTAGAAAGTGTTTTCTTCCTATTTTTTAAAGAGTAAAAATAGAATAAAAGTAAAATGTAAAAAATATCCTATTGGTGGTCACTCAGTAGATAGCTAGTTTGGGACTAGATTATTATTTTAGTTTATATACTGTATATATTTAAAGAGAAGTGCACTAAGAAGTGTTGGATACACAGCTACTGCTGCAAAGTGTCAGCTTGAAGACCCTGTTTCTTTTGTAATGGGGAAATTATGTGGTAACAGGCTCTTGCATGCAAAATGCAAAACAGATATTACATATGATTTGCTCAAGATTTCTCACAATCTTAAAGAAAGGTATTATTTAAAACAAAGCATATAATAAATGACTGCCTACATCAAGTAGAGTGTTTTAATGCTTTGAACTGGTGGTCTGGTGGTCAGGACCACTTTTTCTTGTTATGGCAATGATATTAATCAGTGATGAATGTGTTGACATAACTGCATGCATCTGTTCTTCAGCCATTTAATGCCCCTATCAATGTTGTCTCACCTCTTCTCTTGTCCTACCACATTTTCATGTCCTAAGGGCCTAGTTCTCTTTCCTCCTAACTCACTTTCTCTTTTTGTTTTGGCAGTTACGTAATAACCAAATTCTTCCATTCTTTTCACATAAAACAACCATCTGACTTTGATCAAGCAAACCACAAACTTTGAGTCAAACATAACTGAAATATCACATCAGCGTCTCTGGCACAACATTTGAGCATCGGTTTCTTTCTGTTGTTCCATCGTCATGACAACAGTGCCATCTGTCACAACAAGAAGTGGATTGGACAGAGATATTAAATGTCTGCCACCCATCATTAATATCATATCTCGCAAACGCTCTTTTGATTTCAAAGAGGCAAAAAGTTTTTTGTAGTAAGAACTATTTCTTACTAAACAGGGGATTTGTGCTTTAAATGGTTTTTAAAAGTAATAGGACACCAAACCGTACTGAATTTGTGGAATGTCACAGCTGCTTCATGAGTTTTGTTTACTGAAACATCTCACACTTTGCAATATCAAACATTTTAGGTTACTCATATTTCTATGTGAAGAGCCAAACATATTTTTAAATCTATTTCTCATGAAAGGCTGCATTTGGGCATAGGACTGAAACTCTTATCTAGTTTCTATCTCCCAGAGAGCTGCTTTGTATGAAGCTTCAGGTATGGCGGACAGCAGACAGAACGGCTCCAGACAGCTTGTTAACCTTGAAGCCATATAGAAGCAGAGAGGTAAAGGACTGCTATATGTGGTCAAATGAGCTGGAACCAGCAGACCCTCTAGACCCCCGTTCAGTCTATTTTCATTCCTCTGTATGTCCTGATGTCTATGCCGAGCTCAATGGGAAAACGATACCGGTCAAACATTCTCCCCAGACCATAGCCTCTGTGTTCAGACGGCGATTTGATAATATCAAACCTGACATCATGGAGCGAAACCAGACAGAAGGGAAAAATTGGACTTCTAGCAACTTTCTCAGCTGTTTCTCATAGAATTATGCTGGAGAAATAAAAATAGACACAAATGACACAATGGTTGAGATATTGTAATTGTGAAATTATGTTAGGAGAAATTATATTGAAATACATTGATATATTGGCAGTTTGAGATATTGTTGAGATCTGACACTCTGAAACTTGAGATTACTGGGGTTTCTTTCTCAAGAAGAAATGTTGTGTATCTTTAAAGAAACAGTCTATCCAAAAACAGAGTAAGTGAATAATGACAAAATTTAAATTTTAGGTCTACTATTACTCTAAGCAAAAGTCGCTCCAATTTTTAAAAAAAATTTTTTAATCATTTTTGTCTGGGAGAACAATTGGAGTTATAAAGATTGCATTTGTGAATTTTCTTTCTTATGAGATGAATACATATTTTAACAAAATAGAGGACATTACAGAACAGCCAGACATCAAGAAATGTTATGCTGTAGGAAAACAGCTCAATTACTTCTGAATAACTTCTAAATTACTACCAAATAAAGGTCATAATGGTCATGACACAGCATTATGATTAAAAATCCTTTGTAATTTCAGACAACACTATGGCTCTTGTTATGATTTTCATTTGCCAATACTATTCCTCCACACTTTCGTTTTCTAATATCCCTCCCGCTGTCCATATTTTGCCACACAAAGTGGCATGGCAGCAAAAGTCAAGCTATTGCATTCCTCTCTGCCCTTATACTTTCCAGCTGCTTGAGAGACCCTGCTTGCAAATTCATCTATAAAGATCTTATCAACTCAGCTGTTTACTTTAACATGCAATGCAGCTGCAAAAATCCACCACAACTGAAGTATGCATCAAAGCAACCCAATCTGTCAAAACAAGCAGCTTTCCTCTTCGCACGATGACTGGAGACGGCGTGAAATTATAAATGGGCTGGCGGTCTGGGATTCGAACAGAGGAATTATTATTTATTCATACTGTAAATTGATTTGAGGTTACTGGGTATGTGCCGATTTTAATGGCTCATATATTTTAGGCTATTACAAAACTGCATTAGATGAAAAACATGCTTGTTTGCTCTGTTGCTAAACAGCCTTGCTAAACATTTCGGCTTTTTTTAATAGTCAAAATGTACCCCCTATGGCCTTAGAATCTTTCATCTGTTCCCCAAATTTACTTGAGCTTTTTAGCTCTTGCTTCCCACTGTCTAAGCCATAATAAGCAGCGCTGTTGTTTTGTGAACAAACAGTGGATGTGTTTGACAAGTGACATCCACTTTGTCATTGCAGACCCTGGCGAGTCTGCAGAAGAAAAGTGAAACAGCAAGAGTTTGCGCCCCTCTTTCACTCGCAAACAAGACGTTGGCTGGCATTGAACTTTAGACAAATGAGATATTGTGTCTGGCTACAAGCTATTGTCAGCGTGAAGGAGAGGCAAATTCAATGTGCATGTCAATCACTTGACTTTTAACCAGTGGGTCTCGCTTAATGCGAATTTGAGGAGATGACAACCAGATGGTCACTATTAAATCTAATTACTCCAGTGGAGGATGAATTCAGTCTGGACTTGATTCAGGAGTGGGTTAGCATTGGAATTTAATTCAGTATTTACCAATTATCAATTTTGTAAAGAAACAAGCTACTGCTAGACATTTATTTGCCTCTTAGGTTTTGTGTATTGCACGAGTCTGCAATTGATTGATAGATGCAGACCCCACTCGGAGTGCTCTTTTCAAGCCTGTCTGAGACTTTTAGAGCATTGTTAACATTGGGAATAAAACCTGTTGATATTTCAGGGCGACGCAAATGGGTGGTTTGAAAGAGACAGTGGTGAGAGGGGCCATTGCCTTTTGTCTGGTAAACAAAAACAGATCTTGGCAAATCTTTGGGTAAACATCTGTAAAGTTAATGAATCACATGTGTAACTTTATGTTTGGGTGAATAACAAGTACTACAAAAACTAAATCCTTTTCATTTCGTAAACTGCCACTAAATAAAGTAGTTACCCTAAATCCATTGTCGTGTAAGCTATTTGCTCTAATTTGAGGTCATTCACACATGGATGTTAATTGCACTGGATGGCTCGGTGATGACGCTGTCCTGAATAAACCGTAGGGTGGCTGTTCCTTTTTAGAAACACACTTATCAACATCTTGTCAGCTCCTTTTTATAAGAGGACTTTTGCCTTTTAGGGGAACGAGACTCGCTGTTTGAGTAAGTCTGAGTAAGATTGTCTGAGAATGTGTTTTGGGCCTATGCTGGATCCCAGATGATTCATCACCAACTTCAGTGCAGTTTTTATACAAAAACAGCTAGATGGACAGTTGAGGATTGCTTCAGTCAGTCGACAGGATGTAGATATGCAAAGAGTCCCAGTTTGCCTACTCAGAATACACAATAAAAGTATGTACTTGGCTGGTGATGGGACTGTGGTAATGGAAATACACATTGTAAACAGCATCTTGATTGCACAGGCCCTTTTGTTGTACAATCACAACAAAATATATCATTTAGACACCTTTATTATGCTTTTTTCAATGTGATTTGGAACAGAGTCAACACATCGTATAAATTATTTATTAAGGATAGTATGCAAACATGGATGTGTGCACTGGAAGCTTCATTACCAAAACTGGCAATAAAGCTCTTTCTGATTCTGGATTCAGGAAGATATGACTCATTGTCTTTTAATCTTTAATTGAATCTCGATGATGGTTACTCTTTCCCATATACACCATAAGAAGAAAACGCATGTCTGTTTCGGTTAGTACCTTGCATCAGCAAACTTTAACTGCCTTTTTTAATGTGTGAACCTTAAATCCTTGTTATTTTAGGAAGAACCTCACATCTGTGTAAATAAAACCGTGTGCATATGTCTTGTGAACTCTTGTGATGCTCCATGTATGAAATGAAAATAACAGAGCCTTGCTTCTTAGTTCACTTTGATTGATTGTCTGAAAATATTACAGGGCCCGTACCATATTTATTCACTCCATAAACCTCTTTATAGGCCGGCGGTCTGTGTTCCATCGTCTGTGTTTAGTGGTGATGTCAGCACTCACAAACCGCGCCCATTTATATTAACCATACCGCATAATCGTATATGGAAAGTCGTTTAACAGATAACCACCACTGTGCTTCGTGAAAGAGGTTTTCCTACTCACTAATTGCACAAACTCACTCATACTGATAAAATATTATAGATTTCAGCTGAGCACGCTGAAAAGAAACTCAGCACTGTTCTCCCAGACAGGAAATGAAAGCAGCGTGAAATGAAAGGAGTTAGAGGCAGACAACTTTCCCCCCAGCTTCTGACCCTAGCGGCTGTGTGTTTTCATAATGTTCTCACATGATCGATTGCAAGAACATCGACCGGGCAGCCAGTCGCTCTGTGTCCCCAGCTGGTAAAGTTTTCTTGGTTAACCGCAGAATTCACAGTACTTT
>JAFVLL020031289.1:0-15923 GCA_021397915.2 Tor tambroides
TGATATTTGGTTATGAAAGGCTACCAAACTCCACTACAAGAGCCAGTGAATTTCTTCTGGCTGAAGCAGTGGAGCCGTTCTAAAGGTGTGGTCACATTTGCGAAATTTCGCAGACAAAAAATTGTCTACGGTCAATGGTGCTCACATTGAGGTCACTTTCAAACCACACAGCTTTCTGCTGTTCAATTCAGCAAAATTGAAGCAGTTGCGAAATCTATCACCATCATGCGAAATTCCTGATCGAGTGGATTCCTATTCAAATGAGTGGATTTTGCACGCACAACAAAAAAGAAGAAAACAAAGCTGAACAGTAAATTTCGCCTGACGAAATTATTCAGCACTGAAGAACAGATATTGCAAGTAAAAACATTCAATTGTTCACTGTCGATAGCGTAGCAATGCCTGAAGCCACTTTCACTTTCAAACCAAGCAGCTTTCGGCAAGCCTGAGCGAAATCTGCGCGGGGAACTTTACTGCCATTACACAAACTCCCTATCACGTCGATTCCTATTTAAAAAGCTGGATTTTGCGAATAAAATTTTGCTGAGCAATGATGACTGCGATCGCCTTTCTTGACGTCGTGTACCACAGTTCAATGGGACCATATAGCTTCGCCATGCAAATTTAAGGGTTTAACAATTTCAAATCCGCTAATTATCGGTACCATAAGGAATATTCCAGGTTAAATACGTTGGTCAGCATCAGTGACGTGCTGTTAAGGAGAAATAATATAGAAAAGGTGTAAAGGTGTGATCACATTCAGGAAATGGAAAATGGACCATTTTTTTGCCCGCAAAATTTTGCCGCAATTTTGCGTAATTGGGCAAAAACGCTCCTTTTAGTCATTAGTGTAGCAATGTATAAAGCAGAGCTCACATCATAAAGCAGTTTTCTGTTGGTCAGGATGGTGAATTCAGCTTTTCCACATTTTCTCAAACTCCCGATCGCACAGATTCCTATTGAAATTAATGGAATCGCCAGTGAAATTTCGTAGCGCAATGATAAATGTGACCGCACCTTAAGTGCATAAAATTGAAATCATTTTCTGGAAAGCAGTGCGGTCACACTACACTTTTCATTCCATTAACTTCCACTGATGAAGATGTGGTCACATTAGCGAAATTTCATGGTCAAAAAGGTGTGTTGTCAAAAATGGAGCAATGTATGAGGCACAGCTCAAACATTAGTCACTTTTAAATCTTAAAATTAAGCTTTTGGTTTGTCAACATGGCAAGTCTGCATAACCAATTTGAACCTGTTGTGAAATCTGCGTAGGGAAATCTTTTTTACACTCGCGTGAAATTCACAATTGCGTGGATTCGTATTAAACTATCTCACCTGCGAAAATTTGCCAAACTACAATAAATTTGACCACAACTTAAGCATGCGAATGCAAGAAACAGAAAACGGAAGCGCATGCGAGTTTGGTGAACTCTGCTCTGCAAATTCATATCACGTGAATACATGACCAACAGAAGACTCATGTTAGCATGCTCAAAGACTAGTGTGACTGCAGCTTAACTTGTAAGATCTATTTACCCTGGAATATTCCTTTGAGTCAAAATTTTGATGGATAAAATTGGTTTAAACCACTCAGACAAAACATTTGGTAAAAGTGATCACTGTGGACAAAAAAAACAAAAAACGTAACTGTATAAGTGGATTTTAAGAGCTGGGACGATTATGAGAGCATGGCAACCTCTTGAATGATGTAGAACAATCATGTGGTTAGTCAGTTAAGGCTGTGCTTGAACTAGAAGAGATGTGGCGATCACCCATCCCACATTTACGACTAACAGCATATTCTTGTCCACAGCTGAGGTGGCAAGACGACTCCTTACCACTGAAATGGTGTCGGACTAGTCTGAGTTGTTCTTTAGTAAGGAATGATCACTCCTCAAACAATATTCTCTCATTTAATATCATTAAATTACTATAAATTTTACAATTCTATAGGTACAGTATATAAACAGTCAAAAAAAGTGCACTTGCAGAGGAAAAAAAAGAAAAAAAAAGAAAGAAAAACCACACATCACATAGACAGTATTTAAAACACAGATCAAAACAGGTCTGTCTGTGGTGCATAATGATGATGTCACTGAGGGAACGGGGCACTGCGCCACTCGTCACCTCTAGATCTCCCTGTCATGGGTAACCAGAGCAAACAATGAAAAATCAACCCAAAATATGTATGAATAAAACACCACAGCTACAGTGGAAGATAAATCGTGTTGCAGTCTGATGGGTCTGAGCACGGAAATATTCTTCCATTCTAACAATATAACTTGTGGTGTCCACTTTTTACGTGACTTTAACTCAATAATAACAGGGTTGAATCTCACAAAGAAATGCCTGGGTGCAGTTCACCCCAAAAATCACAAGAAATTTTGCTATCATAATTTTTTTTTATGCACTGTGACATTTTTATCTGAAAATTAAGCATTAAAAATCCTATTTGCATTACTATAATCTAATAATAAAATATTTTAAAATCAGCATAATTTTTTTTTATAGTTTTTATTGACATTACAGTATTGAAAATTTGGGAGGAAATGTGCTTAAGAATTCCAAAATCTTAATTGTCCTAAAGTAACCTTTATTTTCTTTAGGAAACATAATTCATATTATTATTAGGAAACATATTAATTCTTTTAAATTCAGGGTGAAATATGTTCTTGATTTTTTTGGAGATTCACCCATTCAGACTCCAAAGCAGTTTCAATTTATTCTATTATTTTTGTATGCAATTCTTTTGGCATTTCATGAAATACATTTTTAAACCGCAAATCTCTAAAAATTTTTATTATTTTATATTTCTACATGTGTCTGCCAAACAAATGCAAAACATAAATAACAACAAAATTGACAAGATCTGTTGTCCTTAATTTGAAAAAATGTGAAGATAGGAGGTCTGTATGAGGTTTAGTTAGACGATAACCAGACTGAGATGGCGGTAAACATCTGATATGCGCCAGATAGTGCCGACCAAATGACAAGATCTGAATGGATGTTTCTTTTTCCCTTTCACCTCCTTTGTGCTTTCAGAAGCTCTTTAAATGCATGACCAATGCAACAGTGTAAATATCTGAATGTATAAGGGGTTTTGAGAGCTGTAAGTTCTCTCAGATGATCAAAATTTGGCTTTCTGGTCATATTGTAGCAGGTAAAAATGCTGAAAAAAAAAAAAAAAAAAAAAAAAATCAAGGGGACATTCAGTTTAACACCAACAAAGTTCTGATATGTCACAATGTATAAAACGATTCAACAATATCTAGTTTAAGACCGAGGAATGTTTCATCTACTGCTGTCATTGAATGGTTTATCCCAGTCTAGTGAAGTCTAGATGATGGCTGTTTACTTTCTAAGTAGGAACTGTGTGTGTAAGAATCACACACAGTCTCTCAGTCGGGCCGTGATTCACCTCTACTGCCCGTGCCCCTCGCTAGGGGTCTCCCAGCCCAGCGCAAAGCAGTCAGGGAGATCTGTCATAGGTGAACAGCTTTCTGAGGTCAGAGGTCAAAGGTTGCAGATGGACTTCATCATAAGAAAAGATCCAGATGTGTCTGGGTGTGGAAGGGTCACATTTGGGAGAGGGGTAAGGGGCGTGCATACCCAGAGACACCTGGAGCTGAAAGAAAGAGTTCAAGAACATTTAAAAACGCTATTATTTGTTTGAACAACTTCAGTTCTATCTGTGATGCATGCTCAATTACCCTAGACAATTTGAATGAAATAAATAAAAAAAAATAAATATTTGATATATGATAATATACTATATTATCATTAAACGTTTTGGGGTCAGTACAATTGTTTATAGAAAAATAAAAAAATGTGGTAACACTTTACAATACGGTGTCATTTCTTAACATTAGTTAATGCATTAACTAACATGAATGAACAATGAACAATACATTTGTTACACGATTTATTAATCTTTATTAATATTACTTAATAAAAATACAGTCGTTCACTGTTTGTTCATGTTAGTTCACAGTGCATTGACTAATGTTTACAAACACAGCTCGTGATTTTAATAATGCATTAGTAAATTCTGAAATTAACATTAACTAAGATTAATAAATGCTGTAGAGATTTTTAGTTCATGTTAACTAATGTAGTTAACTAATGAACCTTATTGTAAAGTGTTGCCAAAAATGTTCAGCAAGGACACATTAAATTGATCAAAACTAACACTAAAGACATTTCTAATATTACAAAAAGATTTTTTTCCCCAAAATAAATGCTGTTCTTTTGAACTTCCTATTCATCAAAAATCCTGAAAAAAAAAGCATCATGGTCTCGCCAAAGCAGTATATTAGAAGGATTTCTAAAGGATCATGTGACGCTGAAGACTGGAGTAATGGAGCTTTGCATCACAGGAATAAATTACAGTTTAATATAAATTAAAATAGGAAACATGCATTTTAACTTTAATTTTACTATATTTTTGGTCAAGTAAATACACACCTTTGTGAGCAAAAGAGTTATTTATTATATATTACGTTATATTTCCTTTTAACTGTAATGTGGATGAACTTAATGAACACAATGTTTAATCTTGTAATTATGCAGTGTTTTTCAATAATTATTCTGCTGTAACATACTGCCCCATAGGCTTCCACTGTAAATGCATTATTGTACATCAGATTTTTGTGTGTCAGGGCATGTTAAAATTCTTTTTTGTGGTAATCCCAGAACCTTCCTCTAAATCTATAAAGTAAAAAATAAAGTAACTCTAATATAACCCAGTCACACTGAACTGACCTGAGGGGGGAGGTTGTGTGTGTACGGTCTGATGTCTGGTAGCGGTCAGGGTGTCCAGGCCCCTAACAGTTACACTGCTGCTTGGCCTGTGCCTTGGGGAGCCCGAGATGTCTGAGCTGCCGCAGGGACGCGTCGCCGTACTGGATCCCAGAACCCATCCGCTCCGGATCCAACTCACCTGTATGAGCACACAGAGAACACAAAGCTTAACTCTATAAAGCGTTTATCCATGATTCTGATGTGACCTCTGTTGATGGAATTTTAGTAAAGAAGGTTGTTAAACATCTTGGCATTTATATCTGTAAATCAGCCCAAGAAAGAATCTCTTTGAATATTCATCCTAAATTAGATTCTGCCAAACGTATATTCAGCTTGTGGTTACAAAGAGATCTTACAATTTATGGCAGAATTTTGTTATCTAAGGCTGAAAGTATTTCACGCTTTATTTATCCTTCTATACCCCTTTATATTGATTCTAACACTTGTAAATCTATTGACTCTCTTAATTTTAAATTCATATGGAAAAATAAGGTGGAACACATCAGTAGAAAATCCCTAACACAGCCATATTCAAAGGGAGGGTTGAATGTCTTAGATTTTTTTACCCTAAACCAAATTTTTAAAATAAACTGGCTAAAAAAATGTTTGAAGGGGAATTCAGTTTGGTTTTGGATTCCTAATATGATTTTCAAGAGATGTGGAAATTTACAGTTTTTGCTTTCTTGTGATTTTAAGTCCACAAGGCTCCCTATGAAGCTTTCAAACTTCCATAAGCAAGCTTTAGACTCATGGAAGCTAATCTTTAAACATAATTTTTCCCCTCATATTATCTGGAATAATCAGTATGTTTTATCAGCTCGGAAATCTGTTTTCTTCCCTGATTGGTTCTCCAAGGGCATTGTGTTTATATCAGATTTAATAAGCAACAGTGGAGATTTTTATGCTTATGTTGATTTTCTTAATAAATATGGGATAAATACTTCAAAATGGGACTATACTATTCTTACAAATTCCATTCTTCCTAAGTTGTTATTTTTAATTGTCTTATAAAATATATTGTAATCTTGGTTTAATTGTCCCTCGATTATTTATTCAAGGGGTGAATATTATAGATAAGTGTACAAACAAATTTTTGAGAAACTTTGTTACTGCTAATAATGCTTCATCTTTTAAAGCTTATAGAAAGTGGTTGGCACTTTATCCAAATGTTAATTTTCAGAAAGTATGAACAGTGCCAAACAACTTTTTGTTTAACAATAAAATAAAAGTTCATTTTAAAATTATTCATCATTATTACCCCTGCAACAAATATTTAAGTAAGTTTATACAGAATCTTTCTCCACTCTGCTTTTTTTGCCAAGAAGAGGAAGAATCACTTTCACATTTATTCTATTTCTGTCCCTATACTAAACAATTCTGGCTTCAAATTTCAGCATCTTTACTTCTTGTATTCTTTCGACTGTGTAACATTTCTCATGATTCAGGTTCTCTTTCATTCGGTGGTTTCTGACAGTAGGGAGCTAGAGGATCAGCACCAGTTTTTATTTGTATGATGGGAAAATTCCACATTCACAAAGCGCGATGCCTTAACTTTAAACCTAATTGTAAAATTTTCTCTTCTGATTTACTTTTGGTTTACTCATCACTTCAAAGAATCTCCTCTAATAAAAAAGCCTTAAAAACATCCAATATTATAAAAAAATTGATAAACAAGTTATAACTTTTATGGTTGTAAGATAATTGTATAACTGTGTATGACTGTATACAAATTATTTAGTTATTTAAATTAATTTATTTGTAATTTATTTTGTTTTTACTTTTTACTTTTATTATTATTATTATTTTTTTATTGTATCCCCCATATGTTCATATGTCTTTATGTTCTTATGTTCCTGTTCTAATGTTTATCTGTTTTTTTAAAAAAAAAAAAAAAAACCTCTATAAAGCCTACTGTATCATATTTGATAAACAAATTTCTACAGTTTCTAAATTATCAACATGATCAAAGCTTTACTGAAAAACCCGTTGTACACAATCTACTACATGCCTTCTGTTGTCTCATTAAAGGGATAGTTCACCCAAAAATGTAAATTCTGTTGCGGAAGAGAAGAAATTGTTGAGTAAAGTCGTTATTTTTGTTTTCTTTGTGCTCAAAAAGTATTCTCGTAGCTTCATAAAATTACAGTTGAACCACTGATGTCACATGGACTATTTTAACAATGTACTTACTACCTTTCTGGGACTTGAACGTGGTAGTTGCATTGCTGTCTATGGAGGGTCAGAAAGCTCTCGGATTTCATCAAAAATATCTTACATGTTTGGAACAGCATGAGGGTGAGTAATTTATCACTGAATTTTCATTTTTGGGTGAGCTATTCCTTTAATGCCTTTTAATAAGGCCTCTTAGTATAATTGTAAAACGTCCACCTTCAGGTTGTGGTACATGTTTTGCTGTGAAATCTTTATTGATGTTTTTTTTTTTTTTAAGTAAGCATAAGAATAACTTTTATCTTGTTTGTAATATTTCAAGATGAACACTTACTGGACTGAAGCAGCTAAGATTTACTTATTCATATATAATTTTTCAGAAAAATCATGGTAAAATGTAAACGTATTAAATATGATACATCAGGCTTTCGAGGAATGTTTATTATTCTCTCAGTCATCATTGTATTGCAATGCATTGCATTATATGTTTTGCCACCAACAATAAAAACTAGCTTTTGATCATACAAGTATTTAAATATTGTCTTAAGACATATTACTGGGAAATAAAGAATAACAACAGATATTTATATGCATGTTAGTGTTGTCAAAATTAGCACGTTAATGCAGGCGATTAATTTTTCCAGTTTAACGGCATTAAAATTACTTAACACAGTTAACGCAGGGGCAGAGCTATGGTTGGCCACCCCACTCACAACTGCTGCTTCTGTCTCTTTTTTTATTTGACAAGAATTGCATTTATTTAGATGCAGAACGTCTTTATGAGCATGTCAAACGGGAGACTTTTCAGACGCACACTCCACTACGCCTCAGCGTAAGGTGCTAGTCAAACAAGTGCAGAAACTGTACAGGTGACGAGGAGATTCAGTAGAACAACAGTGAACTGCGGTCAGATGAGATGCTGTTCAGTAAAAACTAATTTTCCTGTCCTGTCAGCCGTTATACTGTGCTCACAGCGCTTGCTCTTCAATTGCAAGCACAAATACAGCGGTGCATGCTGCAGTCTGTATCATTTCATATTAAACCATGAATGAAACTACGAGCATGCGTGTCAGATCCATGTCACGTTCATCAGCGGCAGCTCTTAAAGTAATAGCAGCCAAATAACCTAATAACCCAGCTGCTGTGATGTCTGTTAATCAAAGAGCAAAAGAAAAAAAGAGGAAGTCAGTAACTTTTGTAGCTTTAAGGATTCATCGAAATTTAATTTAAAATTTAGTGTTTGATAACTTTATTCAATTTCTGTATATTTCCAACTTGCTGAAGGGCACAGGTAAATGTGACATTTATTATAATGGGTTTATGTGAAGATTGTTAAGCTCACTTAAATTAGTATTTGTAATTTTTTAAAGTTTAATAAATGTTAAAATTGATAGCTCTCAATTATACTGTAATGTTAGTATAGTCAACATTACATATAGTCAATGGTTAAATATTAGAAAAAAAGAAAAGTTTCCTAGAGACATCAGTAGTATTGGGATCAGTGATACTTGCCTTCCATCATAAAAAAGATGCCATTAAACAAATATTAAAAATATACTGTCTTTATGTTGTTTCTACATTAATTTGAAGATTGAATGTGAAATTATTGCACTATAAAAGTATATTTTATAAACGTTAATGTCAGGTGAGATTAATCGCAATTAAAAAAAAAAAAAAAAAGTGTGATTAATTAGTAACATTGTTTTTATGCATTTATGTAAGTAGTCAGTTATAAAGATCTCATTAATTTACAAGCTATCAGAATTGCATCTTACTTTTTGGCTATCAGTCTGGGCCTCTGAATAAAACTTGTCTTTTTCCTAGTCGAGTATGAGCCTCCACATACTATATGAGCCATAAAAGCCTGATGTATCAAATATGATACTCAAAAAAGGTCTGTCAAGAAGTATTAAAACTAATACCAAAAAGTCTTGGCAGTGCAGTTTTCACTTACCCGACTCAATCTTACTGAGGATGGTACGAGCACATTTGAGAAAGGCTTCCTCTACGTTCTCCCCGGTTAAAGCGCTCGTCTCCAAAAACATCAGCTCTGAGGGAGAAGATTATAAAGTCAGGCTAACACATCAAAATCAATCATCTGCTCAACCTGCAAATGCTTTTGTGTTGTAAAGGTCCATATGGACACCTGTTATCAGACTCGCTAAGCGTCAGTTACATGAGAGTGCTTTAGTGTGAAGAGGATCATCAGCAAGAACCAACTTATGGTCTTTAGCCATGTCTACAGCACTCCTGTGACCAATACAGAAGAACTCGTAAATGAACCGCTCATAAAAATCCTAGTGTTCTAACAACAGAGAGGAAGAGAAGCGCACTCTCTGCGGCGGCACACATCTGTTTGGCAAATTATGAATTATGAATACAAACAGATCTCTCTAGATATAGGACAAACAGGTGCCAGAAGCAAGAGAAAACTGATGTTGTGTCATACTGTTAAAGTAATTTTGGACTATAGTTACAAATGTGTTATGCCTAGAGAGCAGCTCTAACCGTTCTCCTGGGCAAAACGAGACGCCTCTAGGAAGGTGACCTCACGGTCCGCATCCAGATCCTTCTTATTCCCGCACAGGATGATGACGATGTTGGGGCTGGCCAGTGTCCGTGCGTCCGTCAGCCAGTTAGTCAGAGCATTGTAGGTTTCCCGACTAGAGATGAAGACAAAGACAAATTAATTTGGATATTGCTTTTTTTTTTTCTTCTCATAATAGAGTTTCAAAGCAGATTTACAGAAAATCATGATGTTAATGTTTATAATATCTTAAAACCTTAATGCCTCATAGTTGCATTTAACAGATTAGAGCCGGGCGATAATTCACATTTTGCAACAATACAATCAAGCAGCTGAGATAGGGTAATATATACTATGTATCCAATGCGATTATACTGTATGTAACTTTATATAAACAGTTGAGCGACAATACATAATACATATTTTGCAAAAAAAGCAAAAATAGTGCTTTACGTGAGTAAACTGTATGTGTACGGATAAAGTTGGACATAGGCTATATTATAAAGCTCTGCAATAATACAGTTTAACAGCTGAGATTTGCTATGTATAATATATATTATTTTATGTGAGTGTATGTGGACAAAGTTGGACATATATATGCAACTTTTAATATAATCACTAAGCGATAATATAGTTCACATTTTTTTGATGATACAACAATCAAGCAGTTGATATTTGCTTTATAGTGCATACTGATTAACGTGAGTCTACTCTATGTATCCGGGTAAGGTTTAATATACTTACAGTATTTGTACAATTAATTTTTAATTCATTAATTAATTAATTGGTTATGTGGTGATATTGAGAACTATGGAACCTGTGAGGTTTTGTAAGATGCAACAAATCAAAATCAAATAAAATCAATAACAACAATAACAATGACTTTAAATATGTAATTTTTAAATCTGAAAGATTTTAAGTTAAAGACACTCCAAATCTGCCCATAAAGAAACTGATAATACAAGGCAGGGAGGTTACTTTAAGATACAGAACTCATTCTAATTCCATAATGTGACGTTTTTCACAGTTTTGTTTACCACTGAGCAAAAACAAAGAAGAATTTTGCAAAGAGTGTATCAAGGCCTTAAAACGTTGGCTTTCTGTGATGAGAATTTTCATTTTTCTGGAAAATTGTCCCTTTTACAGCTGAAAAAGTTCCAGCTCATTTTCTTTTCTTTTTGTAAAAAAAAAAGCATCTTTGTAAAGAAAATGTTGTAAAATTCTGTAAAACAGATGAGTGGTGCAAAGTGGGCGATTTAAATCAGATCTAAAATTCTGCGGTGAAGTGTGGGGGCTGCTCTACATGTATCCAAATGGCAGTGCATTTCTTTCATATCGGTTGTTGTTTGCTATTATTGCCATATAATTTATTACATTAACAACCATTAAACTACAATGATAACCTTTGGCAACATTTTACAAAAGAAGCATTACGTATAATAGTAGCCTAAAACAATAAGCATTAATCAATAGCCTGAGGCTGCCTTCACATGCTATCGGAATTATCGCAAATACACGTAAATCGTTCTTCTAGTCGGAAATTGGACATGAACGGCCTTCCTAGTCGTATTTACAACTGGGAAACTCAGATAATTTTGATACCCGAGTTTCTGAGTTGGGCAAGGCATAAAATTTAAATATGGAGGAGGAGAGAAACATAGCAGTAGTACTGTAAAGTTTGGTAACACTTTACTTAAAGCCTTTATGTATAATGCATTATAAGAGGTTATTAAAGGGTGTAATGCATTATAATTATTTATAATGTGCATTGTAATACATTATATCTTGTAAATAATTATAACCGAATTTAAAATGCATAGTGTAACAATGAATTGATAAGTGTTATAAATGTATTAACTGTGGTTACAATTATTCATGAGATTGTTCATAATTATGAACACAAATATTTAATAACCTACCCAGATAAATTGTGCAGAGTGATATCAGAAGTCGACCTTTTTTTATTACATGTTGACTTTGAGAGAATGGCCAAGTGTGTTACTAATTTTCCGAGTCAATATTTACCCTTATTTCCACCGTTTATAATCAGTTCCAGAGAAACCGCTTTTGTGAGCCAATAACAGCAAACACTTAACATGCTTCACTGTTAATACCGCTTCTCAGAAGTCAATGTCTGTGACGACCTCTGAGTGCTTTGAGAAACAGCGAGACAATACATGACTCATGATGCCGTCCTTCACATTTCCTTACTGTGCGTTCGTCATGCTTTCAAGGAATCTTGTTTTGTTTGAGTCACTGGTCTCCAGAGCAACCATTAGCCTGTGGCCACAGCAACAGACGAAAGGGAGCGTGGTAAATGTGTGTAAAGCAGTGAAAGCGGGACTGCAGCTGCAGCGACGACAGTTCAGAGCTGAAGGACGACCCTCATCAAACACACACAATCTATCACTCTGTTCATGTTTCTCTCTCACTGTGCTCACACCCCGTCTAATGGACCGAGGGTTGCCGCTCACCAGAAGATGACATTTTATTACAGCGCTGTCAGTCTTTATTACTCCATTGTCTTTGTCTCTATTACCAGGACAGCCGCATGGCAACCTGGAGCTCATTCAATTGAACACCGCAGTCATTCTCTGTTTTAGTTCATTTCCTGCAGCTAAAATATTCATTTTTTCATTCCACATAAACAAAATTTATCTTTGTGGTCGGTTGACCTCACTGCGGCCTTACCTTGTGATGTCATACACGAGAAGAGCCCCTGCTGCTCCGCGGTAGTAACTGCGGGTCACCGACCTGTAAGACACAAGTGGAGAATGACCTCAATCAATCAGATTCAGCGCAGAATTGTGAGGATGTGCTAACGAGCCAATCTCAGGCAAGTACCTAAAGCGCTCCTGCCCAGCCGTGTCCCAGATCTGCAGTTTGACCGTTTTGCCGCCAACGTTGACAACCCTGGAGCCAAACTCAACGCCGATGGTGTGGTTGGAGTCTTGTTTGACTGTGACAGAAGATGGTTGGTTAGAAGCAGAGCTGACAGTAGGGCTGTGCAATTAATCGAATTCGATTATCATGCGCATCTCGTCAGTAAAGCCGGTTCCGTGATTAGCAGTAAATCGCCATCACCTGTTCTCAGATGGAGCGTCATTTACTACACAGAGCCTGCGATTATGCGATTACAGAAAGCGATTCGCCTGCGATTATGAACGCGTTATTGCCTAGCTTGTCAGTGAACTATGGCTCTGTGTAGTAAATGACGCTCCATCTGAGAACAGGTGATGGCGATTTACTGCTAATCACGGAACCGGCTTTACTGATGAGATGCGCATGATAATCGAATTCGATTAATTGCACAGCCCTAGCTGACAGACTGTTTAAAGAGGTTGTTTCATTGATGTTTGATGCCAGCAGTGTTGTTTTTGTATTATTCAAACTATTACCAACCTGGTCTCATGACGAAAACCTACCTGTGGGAACTTTATCGCAAGACACAAAATACGTACCAGCATGTACGTTTCGTGACATATTCTTTGTGAAATGTCAGTGTAAGGTTTTTCCTCCGGAACAGATGAACCTATATATGGTGCGTTTTGTGTGACATTGGTTTTGTAGGTGTCACTGCAGATCTGACTTGAAATGTCCGTTGAGTGGCACTGTAAGTCTAATGCTCTGTGACGTTTTAAAATAACGTACCATCTGCACTACACCTAAATATCATAATCATAACTGTGTACGAAAACTATTACAAGTGATCGCTGTTTTATCGGCTCTAGTGTTCTGATGATACTGTGATATGTACTTATTGGTATGTATTTTGCATTTTGCAAAAAAGTTCCCACAGGTATGCTTTCGTCATGAGATCAGGTAGACTATTACAGTTTTGATTACAATTACTAATCAGAATTCATTTTTATATTTTCAGTTTTTATTTTAATTTTAGCTACATTTTTAGCCATTTTGTAATGTGCTTTTGTCATTTTTATTAGTTTTTGTTCTTTTTAAATATTATATAGGTTTAAATTATTTTTATTTCAGTTTTAGTTTTAGATAATTTTTACACTGAAACAATTGGAAACATCTAAATTAATTCAAATAAAAAAACAACAACAACATTTAGCATCACTGAATCAACCTAAATACAAAAAAATAGGGTCTTTAGGATAATTAAGCAATTGAGCCTCTTTTTTTCATTTTCTCTGTAAATTGAGATTGACATTGGATTTTCCAAGTTTACTGACAACATGATTTCCAGTCATTGCTTAACATTAACCTTTATTCATGTTTCAATAGCATGTAAAGCTACTACTCTGGCTTCACAAAGAATTAACATTCAAGGCCCCCTCTCTCTCTCTCTCTCTGCTGAATGCTCTGAGAATTAAAGGTCATGTTTTAATTCAAGTCTTTGTGAGAATGCGACATTAATATGGGCTTACACTTGTTCTCTATGAACTGGTGAAGGAGGCATGATTTCCCAGTCCCAGCGCTGCCAATCACCAGGAACTTAAACAGGAAATCTGAGACCAAGAGGGAGAGAAAAAAGAAAGAGAATCAATATCACTGTTGCACTGCCCAGAGAACATGTTTAAAGGCTGTTTGGATGTTGTTCAGAGTGCTGGGCCATCCAGATCTGAACTACAGGTCTCTATTCTTATGTCTGTCAAATTGAAGAGTGTATTCTTTGAACAATTCAACCCATCTTGAAATGCAATGTTCTTCCAAGAAGAGTTGCCAAGTAACTGACTAAACATGCATTAACCGAAGATTGCTCATATCAATGCTATTATGTGGCAGGCCTGATTCTGCCAAAGATGAATCCAGAAGAAAGATTTTTTTTTTTACTCATTTTGAAAGAAGTCTCTTATGCTCACCACGAGTGCTTTTATTTGATCAATAATACAGTAAAAACAGTAACTTTATAAAAATATAATTTAAAATACCAGTAACTGTAATCCATTTTATATATTCTAATGTAGTTTATTCCTGTAATGCAAAGCTGAATTTTCAGCAGCATCATTACTTCAGTCTTCAGTGTCACATGATCCTTCAGAAATCATTCTAATATGCTGATTTGCTGAGAAACATTCCTTATTATTATCAATGTTGAAAACAGTTGTGCTGATTAATAGTTTTGTGGAAACTGTTATAATTTTTTTCAGGATTCTGAATAGAATGTTCAAAACAACAACATTTATTTGAAATGGAAATATTGTGTAACAATAGCCCCTTTCACACAGTAATACCAGTAAATTGCCGTAAAATTACCGGAACAACTTTACCAGTAAATTAAAAAATGCGCTGTTCACACAGGCAACAACGTTCTATGTTTTTTTCTGGAAAAACACTATTCACACATCGGTTTCAAATTACCGGTAAATTCTGACATCATTAACTAGAAATGAACTCTAAACGGCTGCGCCTCCCAGTGTTGCGATCAGCGTTTTTGTTGATGTTTTCATTTTTGTGTCAAACGTTCACATTCATGCAGTGCTTTTGGCCCAGAGACATGGTATTACACAACTTTAAACTGAACTACACAGTGCGGAGTAAATGCGTCATCTGCGTCAGAATGTTATGATTGGACCATTTTTTGTTTTTGAATTTTGAATTTCAACAGCTCTGGATTGGCCCAGAGTAAACGTCTTACATCACCGCATCATTCCGGCAATTTACTGGTAATGTTACAACTTCTCATACCGGTAAATTGGCGGAACGAATTTACCGGTATTTTTGAAAAGGTCCTGTTCACACATGATCTCTTTACGGCAATTTACCGGTAATTTTCAAGTAAAGTCTGTATGTGTGAAAGGGGCTAATGTCTGTTTAAATCAATTTATTGCTGAATTGAAGTATTCATTTCTTTAAAAAATACCCCAAACTATAGGCTACGCTAGTATTTGGGCAGTTTGAGATTATCTGCATCCGATAAACAGAAGTCTAAATGTTTTTTAAAAAATTCACTCATTTTTTACAGTTTTTATCAATTATTTTGGTCAATGTAATAGTCCATCACTAATAATCACCAACCTTGAAATCTAAATATTGGATTGGCATTGGCCATAAAAAAAAAAAAAAAAAAAACATCAGTCAATCTTATTTATGATTATATAATTAGCCTATGTGATACAGGCCCTATAATACAATTATATCTGACACTGACAACAATGCTCTCTAGATACTGGCATTGGCCATTAAACAACCACTATTGGTTGACCCCTTCTCCTCTGCACTAACGCTCTATCCCCTGGTTTCACAGACAAGGCTTAAGCCTAGTCCTAGACTAAAATGTAAGTCTTAGCTGTTTCAACTGAAATAAACTTGCACTGAATGATCTTAAAATAAATCAGTGCCTTTGTTTTGTCTCAAGATGCACCCCAGTAATGTTTTTTTCTAAGCATGTTTCTAAAAATTACTTAAATGTCCTAATTGAACTATGGCCTAATCCTGGCTTAGTCTAAGCCCTGTCTGT
>JAFVLL020031293.1:0-19988 GCA_021397915.2 Tor tambroides
TTCTTTTAATGACTATTTTACTTCCTTTTTATGTAAAGCACTTTGAATTACCATTGTGTATGAAATGTGCTATATAAATAAACTTGCCTTGCCTTACTTGTGATTTGTGATTGAATAGTAAATAAATAGTTACTAATTAGTTACTAAAGAGAACAATATCACACTTTAAGAATAAAATAAAATAAAATAAATCTGAATAAAGGTATTTGGTGATTTTCTGCTATAATGTCATCCATTAAATTCAAAACAATGCAATGTAATTCAAACTGCAAAAAATAATACGGAAATTTCCTTCATACTAAAACAGTAGGCCTACACTGGGCCTTATTCTTACAGAATGCAAGCTATTCATTATATGAAACTTCTGTGTTGGTCACTTGAATACAAAGAATCAAACTAGAATTTCATTGGATTCACAAGGTCTTACCTGAATGACACTGACAGCTCTTTTGAGATTCAGTGTGGTGCATTCTTTCTTTTAATCTCTCTCTCTCTCTCTCTCTCTCTCTCTACTGAGTCACTGTAATGATGAGCGATATTGTGCTATGTATTACACAGCACTCTGTGTAATAAATCTCCAGGAGAGCTCTATATATGTGTTTTGAAACATGAGTGGTTGATTGTGATTTCTATTTGGCCATTAGATTCAATAATTGAATTGATCATTTAGCATATGATGGCTGACGAGATGAAAGAATGATTAGAAGTTGTGAAGAGTTTCACTGAGAATCAGCTCATCGGTTTTGATCAGCAAGTCGTGGGCATTTAGTTACTGAAGTGCAACAGAGGATAAATGTAGACTACTTATTCTTTTAGCTCACATGTGCCAAAACAAACACATGCAATACTTAATCAAGAAAAATTATAAAAATCTGTTGAATCTGATGTGAACAAGAAATTAATTGTTGAGATCTAAGCAATCAGTTCACCCAATCTCAATCATCATTTAAATTCAAACTATGTGAATCATATCGGTTATGATTTTCTAGAAAAAAAAGTAAACACAAACATCCAGCCATAAACATAATGGTCAATGGGGCAAAAACAACAGCATACAAATGCATATTCAAATTCAAACACCAATTCACAGAAACGTAAAATAGTTACAAATGTAAATTGTTTTGGAGAAACAGTGATGTGCTTGACCAAGCTTCAGTTTTTGACGTCTCATTTGAGAGTAAGAATGAGGTTCGGGTTGTAAGTTTTCACTGGTTGTCAGTTTTATCTGGTGGTTTGTGATCAGTGTGGTTGTAGTTCTCGTCTTTTAGTAATATACCTTATTCAGTCATTTATCTGCTTACATTACCATGAGATGAGGAATTTTTAAAGCAACAACTTTTTTTTTTTTTTTTTTTTACTCCAAAACTAACTGAAATTGTGTTTAACTTATGCAATAACAATATATACAATATTATGTTGCTAATACTGATAGAATAAAACCAAGATCCGCATTCACAAATCATGTAAGTGATAAGGTACGAGAGGCTGTGCTGTGTTGAGAATAAGTAACGGCTAAAGAGCAACCACTTCAGCCCTGACTTATTCACAGCACAGCACACCTCAAATACCTTATTGCTTTTATAAAATGGTTCCCACACAATACACATATTAAAACTAAAAATGTATGCTTTTTTAAGTAAACTGATTACATGCTATCCTTCCGCTAAAATATAGTCCCTGACAGTGACAGTACATGGCAAGAAAATGTTCCTGTAACATGCTTTATTTTATGCAATTCAAATAAAAACAAAGAATAAGAACTGTACTTATACACTATGCCCTTTATGTTTTTTTGTTTTTTTTATACCATATGAAATTTTCTCACACACATAGCCTCCATCTGCATTTCTTTCAGCATGAAGAGTTTCTTGGGAAGGGCGTGGTCTCAAAATTAAAGGTAAATGCAGCAACATAATGCCAGCAGGGGTCACTCATATTTCATTAAATAAATAACAGACAGTTAATTTTGTTGAAATACATAATACCTTGTGCAATGTATTGGCTAAATATATTACAATAGTGAGGTTCCTTTAAGGGGGCAAAAGACTGGGAGGTGAAGTGGAGCATTACTCAGACTGTTGTAAGTGCTGGCTGAAGATGTATGTTCTGTTCTGTGTTGCATCGAGTTCAGTAAAAGTTTCCAGATCCCAGAAAATAAATAAATATATATATATATATATATATATATATATATATATATTTTTTTTTTTTTCTTTTTCTTTTTTCTTTCACTTTAAGTCATTAAATCTGAGCTAACATGTACTATAGACTGGAATGCATGAATGTTTTCAGACTTATTATTCTGATGTGTTGTATGTTTTGCTGACATTGCTTACCATTTATTCAGCACAGATACTATTTTTTTTTTCCCTTATTGATTCACTTACATATTTTCAGCAGGATATTGAAAAGGGTTCAAAGAGAGACTAGATAAAGGAACATTATCAATTTAAATGGAAGTTTAGAGCTGACTTATGGAGATGAAGGTCAGATGGTCCATCTTCACCATCATTAGTGTGTGTACAGGTCTACCAGCTCTTGTTTGGTCTGTCAGTGATCTAATTCATCACAGAAAGAATGGACTCCGTATTTCAGTCTTCATCATCCTCCTCCTCCTCACTGACTTTGTTGAGCTTCTCTTGAGTCCCTTCATATTGATAAAATATATCTTAAATGAGATCCTGTCCTATATGGATTGGACATGTAGTTATTCGTGGTTTTTATGGGTGTCATGAAGAGCCTGTGGTTTTCTCTTAAACCAGCTGGTGGCGCTAGAGGGAATTCTCTCAATGAAATATCTACTGTATACTGCTTCTGGTTTCTCTGCAAACATTTGCATACTTGTGTTTCTCTGTATATCATTATATGTATATTGTAAAAATATTAAGGAATTTTAGCTCTGGTTAAGCTTTTATTATGAATTTTAGCTTTAGGGAATTTAAATATTAAAATTAGGGTTGATTTGATATGATTAATTGATATTAATCAAAACGTCCGATTTATACTTTATTAACAATCGTCCCGCGATTTGTTATATCAGTATATCTGTAAAGGTTTGTTATCTTATTCGGGGCCAACGAAAAGAGCAAACCAAAATAGTACTTTATGTAAACTTATAAGCACAGGCAACAAGATCTGGGCACATTGTTTGATCTGAAATATTACACAACAGAAAACAGATTTCTTTTGATGAAAGAAACGGGAGTTTATTGCTATTCTATGATACACTACTAACAAAACACACATACACATACACACGTTCTGGCAAGATGAAAGCAATTTGAAGAAAGTTAGATTCTAGCCCTTGTGGCTATTTCGTGAACTCCGCCTAGGAAGTTACACAAGCAGAGAACTTTTCTCTCTTTACTCTTAAAGATTAATTCAACCCAAGTTCAGCAAACTTTGGAGAAGGAATTGTTTGTACTTGCATTATAGTTGAGATCACAGCTGATCGGTGGTTTTCGTTTTTCCTTTCCTGGGTTTTGGGAACTCCGCGGCTGATTGGCTGCTGATGTGTCGTCGTCTGACGCGTTTCAAGGAAAGCCCTCCTGTGATTGGCGGTTGGTTTCCTGGTGACGCGAAAGTGGCGCGGTTTAAAGTTCTTCTCTGAGTTCTTTAGTCAGCTTCAAGCTTTGAAGAGGTTCTTCAGATATTGACTAAGTATTGGTTCGATGTTCAGCTGCTCGGCCAGGTGGTAACGGCGGTGAGAGCTTTTCAAGTTTTCAAGCAGCGCGCGCAAGAGAGAGAGAGAGAGCGTGAGCTGGGGGTCCGTTTTAAGATGGACTGACGTCAGGGCGTTCCCCGGCGCTCCTCCAATGAAACGGTTCCTGTGGGGCGGAGCTCCGCCCCGCACGGCCTCTTTCCGTGCATGTATTATCTGCTAATAAAACGTGTCACATGGAGGAAAACATCCTAGCAGATTTCTATAAAGTGTTATAATCATGCCTTATGATGCTAGAAGTTAATTTTCATTCACACCAACTTATTGCTTATGACACGAGCTTCCATTAGAACCCAAAAAGCAGATATCTGGCATTCCCCAAAGTACGTATCTCAATTTTATATACTACATGGCTAAGGCATAGATTAAACAATTCTAAATTCTAAATAATCACGCTAAGTATGTGAAACTAACAATAGTGATCGGGTAAGTTAGACATCAAACGATTACAAAATAATATCACAGATTCCGATAACACAGCAAGCTTCATAAATGACAACCTGAGTATAAAATACAACTTGAATATATATATTGTCTCTCGAATATATCGCTGTGACGGCAGCAGCTACTGCTGTGTATTTTTGTGAATCATTTTAAACCTTTGTGTACGTGCAGATATTCACGCATGTTCTTTCTGGAATGCAGGAGAAGGGCAGACACAGGGGTTACAAGGTCCTTTTCAGATGGGTCTGTCCAATTTCAAACCATAAAAATGTCTTTCTTTGTTGATACCATCATTGAATTATGGTTAAAAGCAGTCAGGGGATTCAGGAAGAGAGTCCTTGCTGGAGCACTGGCAGATCCAACGTGCTTTGTACTATCTGTTTATTTGACTTTATTTATGGTAACGGATCAGGAACGACATGGACGGTTCTGTTCTTCAAAGGTCGCCAGATGTCCTTTTCCTCAAATTTATCCTTGTTTTATGGATCTCACGACGATAACCAGCGCATGACAGGATGCTGATCTAGACAATTGGGCGTCGTGTCGGTCAGTCGTTAATTTATAATCACAACGTGGAAGGAAGGCTCCGTCAATTCCAGGAGTGTGTTGTCCTGTTAAGGCTTGGGTGTGTGTGCCGAACTTTTTTTGGCTCTAAAGTTCTACATATTATATTAATATATATTACTTCTTTTCTATTATTTTTGTGCTGATTGTGTCAGTGATCACATGCACTGATCACATAATATCTTGTAGAGCTTCATGTTCTGGTGATCGTCACTCTCACACATCCAGGAATCCAGATCATCATAATATGGTTGTTTTTGTATTAACTCTGCTGGTGCTTTATTTGCCCTTTATTTTATTCCACCTTTTTATCTTCATTTCAGACGTTCTCTCTTTTTTTCGTACTCCTATCTTCCTGATGAGATTGATTTCAGATCCTCTCCTGTGTGTGCTGGTCTGCAGGCAGAATCTCAGAATTCAAACATCACAAAACCCTGAAGAGACTAGTTTAGTCTGAGGAGATCTGGTAAAAAAGACAAATGTTGACAAATGTTTTATTTATTTAAATATTTCATTTTTACTGTGACATTCTCTGTCTGTTAGTGTATTCTGTGGTCATGTTAAAGTAAATCTTCCTGCAGATTAGGTTCAGAGATAGGAGAGGTTGCTCAGTTCCTTCAATTTTAATAACTGAATTGATCAGTTTGCATATGATGGCTCACAAGATGAAATACTGTTTAGAAGTGACAGTGTGCTGGTCTATAAAAGCGTCCTGGATTGCTTTCATGGGGGCGACTCCTCATTACAACGGTCAGGACGGAGGCTAAGACCAGCATTAGAGCGGAAAGGCTTTGTAGCCGGATTCTTTTTGTGATTGAGAACTTAAAATAAAGTTTACTTTTAAAACATCTCCCCAGCTTTTTTTGTTACTCCCCACCGCAGGCATAACAATATGTCATACAGGCCTGCTACATTTCTGTATGGGTTGTCTCACTAACAGTGTTTCATGTCCACAAGTTTTGCGGGGTCACACAAGTATCATATTCCATCAAGCGAGTGTCAAGCCCAACCAGGTTTAAAATCATCTGCCACTCCCGTATACTTATATTGTGAAACCTCGGCTGATTATAATGGGAGCAATAGTTGTGCTAGACGTTTGAAGAAAAGACTGCAATGTCCTACAGAGACACAAAGCAGTTTATTATTATTATTATTATTATTATTTATTTTTTTTTTTTTTAATTATTATTTTTTAATACTGATACCATTTTTTTTTTTATTCATACATGCCTGAAGAGTCTGCTCCTATTGCTCCTGTCACTTCCAAACACTTTTACTGGTTTTAACAAACTAAAAATAATTGATCTAGTCTGCCCTTATTATTTGTTGAAACATCAAATCATGTTCTAAATAGACAATTATTTACCAATACATGTAACTAAATAGTTTATTCAAATTTAATGCATATCTTAATAACATTTGCTGCAAGAAAAACTGAAATATTAACCATGAGGTAACAGTAGTTCAGCTTTTAGTCAATATGAGCTAGCACTGGGTCAAAGTGTGCAACCCAATATTTATGTCCAATATTTAGTGTTAGACCACCCCTCACTTATTTAACACACATGATTCAGATCATCAGCTCCTTTAGAGCGAGAGCCATGATCTGAACTGAGTGTGTCAGAGAGACATACAAAATGTGCAGAGCAGTGGGTCCCTAGGACTGAAGAACCACTGCTCTAAAGCAACTGCCTGATCTTCTGATAGACACCATTCAGCTGGAGACTATTTAAAAGTTGTATATGAATTTAGTCTAATCTAAGATGGTTGAAAGCTGTAGCAGTGAAACACATTAATAAAGGAATATTGTTTATTTTGCCTAATCCTTGTATTATTTCCCTTATAAGTACTCTTTTTAAGTTATGCTAATGTGTACTTCATTTTCATAAGAGTCATTATTATTATTAGAGTTTTTATAGACATACGGTGACTAAAAAGTGTTACATTAGTTACTAAAGAGAATGCTCTCTACACTGTAAAATGAAAAATTGATTCATTAGGTCTTACATGAATGACAGCAGTGACACATAAGAGCTGACTTCATTCAGTGTGCCGTGTTCTCTCTCTTTCTCCCTGCACATGCGCAAGTAATGTGGTAGAGTATTTGCGAGGAGTTTTTTTGTCCTTTTTTGAGCATCATAAAAGGCAAATAGAAATTAGTGACTGTTTTTTTTTTTTTTTCTCCCCCAGATTGTAAACTTTTTGAGTTTGTATGTTTCTTAATGACAGAGAGAGAGAGAGAGAGGAAGGAAGCTTATCAAGTCAGGATTTTTGTAGATTGAAGAAGATTATACAAAAGCTACATGCTGACTATCAGCAAACAGAAGGTGCAGAGTGATGGCTTAAATAATGTGTGCTTAATGGGGTGCAGGCACGGTGAATCAAAACTTAGGGGACTGGAAACGAATAGGCAGAGCTGAAAGTTTGATGGTCACATTGATGGTGATTCTGTGACACTGACAAAAAAAAAAAATAGAAATAGAAAAAATGTGATTGTATATCTATACATTTTATTTATAATTGAACTTAAGTTTGTAACTTAAAATCTGAATGGACTGAGGAATGTTAAGAAAAGAAGCCAGTGTTTTTTAAATAATGAAATTAAAACATGTAGATATAAGTATTGCTCAAGAAACTCATAGCAATGGAACATATATAATGGATTGAAAAAAAGAGTGGGAGTGTACTGTTATTTGCAGTCATGACTTTGCAAACAAATAAATACATAAATTAAAATAATAATAATAATAATAATAATAATAATAATAATAATAATAAAATGAAAGAAATTTTGGGAAAAGATTTAAGATTTAATAAATCACAAGATTATCACAAGATTGTTTGTTAAAACATTTGTTTTATTAAATTACATGCTTATAGAAAAACTATCAAATATAGCTGCTAGCAGCCACACGGGGCCAAGCCCGTTTCATGAGTTCAAAAGTAGCAAAAAATAAATCAAGGAATCAAAAAGACACACTACTGTAGATTATCAGACAAATTTAAGATGCGATCAGAACATTGAAACCTGAGGAGCCAAAATTCCAGAGAAAGAGGCCCAAGAAAACAGGACAACGTCATAAATCTGTCCAGATCCTAGCGCCAGCCCGTCTGAAGACAGCTAACCAGCAAGCCTCTTTCACAAAACGGCTCACAGCATTAAAACAAAGGAACACTTATTGATAATTCCAATTCAGGAAGGAGACTGTCAAATTTGGGGCAAGTAATCAAGACTGATGGTCAAAGAGATGGCCATCACATGGGTTCCACGCTGGAAATCACAAACGTCTTTAGATTGACTTCCCCCCCCACACCCATACAAGACAAAGACCAGACTGAAATTCCTTTGCCCAAAGAACACCTTTTGGTTCTATGCAAAACTACACAGAGACTTTCTTTTTCATATGCACCAAAAATCATCATAAAAGGACTTATGAATTATTTCTCTGCATAGAAATGACCTATATTATGTTTGTAACCCACACATTAGATTATCATGTTTTAATCAAATATTACGTATGTTTTTTTTTTAAATCACTATTGAATAGCTGAAGGATTCAGATGTGTGTTTGGTATGTATGAGTTTGAAAATTCATGCTTTAAATGTTTCTTCCAATCAATACTTTGTCAAATGTATCATAGTCTTGTTATAGAAATCATGTCCAAAATTATACTTTACAAGAGCGGGAAAATTCGGACCATGTGACTGATCAGATAACATGTTGATTTATTGATTGGGTGGAGAAACGGGGCAACACCTCAAGCAAAGATAATATCTAATTGGTCAAGACGTCCAGATGGGACGGTCTGAAAGCCGAGTTTAAAAACTCAGGACACCATCAAACTCTCTCTTAGTCCCTTCTCCTCTGCTGTTTCTTGCCAGCCGCATTACGCGCCCAGCAGCTCACTGCATATACTACTTATTAAATGAGAAGAAAAACCAGTCCCTTTCATCCTTTTATCCTTTTATTTTAGTTTATTTTCTTTCCGTTGCGAGTTTCATGTTCTCAGTTTAAGTTTTGCCGCCACGCCTCGTCTCCGAGTTCAACTCGAGTCCGTGACTGCCTCAAAACTTCTACAAGCCACAACTCCGCATCCTCAGCCAACGCCCAACCGTTGGCTTCCCAAGACGTCACTTCAACGACTACTGAACTTCCAACCAATCAGCAACCTGGGAAAACCCCCTTTCTGCAAGGACGATGACAAAAGGGAATCCCTTAACACAAAGGCAAACAAGTAAAACAACTCCAGATTTTTGCTGAGCTGGCACATTTAATATAAATTTTAGCCTCATTGAGAAACTCAGTGCGAGGGTTAAATAAGTGATTGATGGTTGTTTAGGTCTAGGCAATTGCACATATTGCTGTAAACTTGGGATTTCACATTTTCATTCTCTTAAACTCATCCTTTCCTTACTTTTGTCTCTTTCTGCAACGTGTGAATTTGTGAATGCTTGTGTTCATGTGTTAGTTTAGTTTACATGTCTTAGATTTATCAAATAAAATCTTATTTATATTGAAAAGAGAAGTATCTTGTGTTTTGTGCTCACAAGTTAATGTCTTAATCTGTCGATCTTGTTACTGTGCTCTTAAATAGTGTTTTCACTATATTTTGGATTTTAATATCCAGTGCAGAGTTGATTGTTATATGGCTCCTTCAGTGAATCGCTGCCGCCTCAGTGATCAGCCGTAAAACAGCGATTCTGTTCAAATTCCCTATAAAATCATAAATGATTCCCTTTGGGCTAAATTAAACTATTTCCTTTAAATTAAATATTACGTTTTTACGTTACACTACACACTAATTAATAAATCTGCATCACATGAGGATCGAAATCAAAATATCCAGGTCAAGCCCCTGTCACAGATTGTGTTGCTCAAGTTTTTTTTATTTACTTCAATATGGATGACGGGCACATTAATGGAAAATGAAAAATGAGACATCATCAGAATTGGCATGACACAAGGAATGAAAGGATACAAAAGTAACAAAATGGACATGATTTTCAAACAGAGCTGTAAAGAGTACCTGAAAACCATACTTGAGTAAAAGTACAGATACCTTACAGTGAAAATTACTCCACTACAAGTTACAAGTCACCAATTCCAAAACAACTTGAGTAAAAGTATTAGAGTATCTGATTTTAACAGTAGTTAAGTATTTTACTTATACTAAATATAGGCTCAAAGATGCACTGGTCAAATAGACACGCCAGTCAAAAACTGTAACGTTGTGGAGAAGCTGGGAAAACAGGCAGAGGCAAGGATCTATGTGCAGATATTTCATGGAAAAACTAGAACAGACAAGAAGCCAAAAACCAAAGGGAACAAAGAACAGAATGGCAGGCAAACAGACAACCATTACTTTCAACAACTCACAAAGAACTAAAGAAACACTAGGGCTATATATATACAGTGGAGGCTAACAAGCTGAACAAGATAAGATACAAACTGACTACAAATACCACGGGAGACAGGAAGTGACATAAAAGTCCAGGACAAGGCACAGAAAACGCAACAAAAATAAGAAAGAACTGATTTGTGAGGAGAGCAATCACACTTATTTTCTAAAACCAAAATGAAACTGAACACCTCAAAATTGCAAAAACAAAACATACAAAAAAGCAATATCCTTCAAAAAGGTCTCTTCAGTATAACGGATAGATAAAATAATGTTAAGTAAAGGTAAAAATCAAAGTCGTCTTGTACTGGATGTGCTGGTTTCGGCTGGAGTCATGTCCTCATCTCGTATATAAAACACCTGTGATGCAACTACTGGCTAAGGAGCTCACATTCACGTAAAGTAGCCTTGTTGACAAGTTTGGGTAAGGGCAAAATGCACAAGATATAGTACTTTCAGTGCCCTGTAGTTGGCGATATCACGCCTTTTAGCAGAAATAAACTGCTGCAGAAAAGCTAGGTACCATGCAACATGTAATGTGTAACTGCAACACTCATTTTAAATGTAATGGAGTAAAGAGTACAGATACTCATTCAGAAATGTAGTGAAGTAGAGAGTAAAAGTTGTGAATATCTTTGGTACTCAGTACAACTACAAAGTATCCAATAAGATACTTAAGTACAGTAATTAGTTACATTTACTCAAGTACTTTACATCTCTGTTTTCAAAAGTTGTAAGCATTTTTGTGCCAGTATGTCAAATGGTTCAAAAGATATTGCAATTTACAACATGTACAGCAAGCTTAACAATCACAGCAAACTCATCAAAGCACATCACACTTAACAGTCAAAAGCTTTACAATGTCCATCTCAAAAGAACAAAACTCTCTTAAGTTTTGAATATAAAACCAGTGAACATCATATGCCACACAGAATTTAAACCCACGACCAGAAAGGTTCGGGGCTAGTGGCTTGGCAGAGCGTGACACTAAGTTGATGCACATTCAACAGGCTGCTGAGGAGAGGTTTAGGTGTGAGAATGAGCTCAAAAAAAAGTTATTTAGCATTTTAATCAGAGTAACATGCAAAGGTAAGTTAATGGTAACACAGCTTATAGTTAACTTGATAGCTGAAGAGTCATATTAAACAGTATGGTAACTGGTTAGCCTGTAAAGTATTAGTATGCTACGCTTGCTAGCATAAGACAACAAACACAAGCACAGTCAACTTAAAAGAAGTATTTGTAAAGAACAGAAGCAAATTTCAAAAACCTGTTCAGTCATTTCTGTGCGGCTCATTCTAAAGATCGTCTGATCAGATTTTAGACAAAATTGGACAAAATTTGTAGGAGGAGTAGTGAACAAAAAACTGTTTATAATTTACTTCAATATAGTGGACAGGCACATTGATGAAAAATGGCAAATTACATTTTGTTAGAATTAGCCTAACGCAGGGAATAAAAGGATACTAAAATAACAAAATTAGGACAATATTTTCAAAAGTTATGAGCATTTTTCAAACATTGTTATATCTCTGCTGTATTCAAACTTCTCAGGTTTCCCCGGGACATGGTGTCATTGATCCATACCAATTTTTTTTTATGCAGATATGTCAAATGGTTTAAAAGATATTGCCATTTTTGACACATTTCAAAATGGCAGACACATGGTTCAGCCCATCCTGGCAAAACTGATATCCACAGATTCGGCATGACCCAAAGAATCCACAGACACAGAATGATAATGATTTTCTGACAAACTGTTCAAAAGTTAAAAGCAAAAATGGTCAATGGTTTACTATCATGGGTGGAGTCTTAATGTAAAGGGTTCAAAGTTATAATCATTTGAATAGTGAAATTTTGAGCTGGTGGTGGCACCCTATACACTCACTATGCAAGTTGCGTAGAGCCCCCGTAAATTACGCAAGGCTCCGCCTCCCCCTCATGTCAAAGCGGCGTGGCACTTTCAATCTGCTGCGGAGATTAGGAAAAATAGGAAAGAAAGTGAGCAAAATAAGGGTAAGTGATGGACTTTATAAAGCTGATGCGAAATGGTGGCTGCTGCATTGTGTGTTGTCAATTTAATTTGGCATTTCATGAGAGCTTTGAAGACGCTGTGCCAGTGTAAAAACAGTGTCATGTTACAACACCGTGTGTTATCGTGGGCTCCTCTAAAGACCTGAATAAGTCAAGAGACCATATTATCTGAATTGTTTAGATTTTTAGAACATCTGTTAGCTTCATGGAATATTCATGGAACATGATCTTTACTTAATGTCCAAATGATTTTTGGCATAAAAGAAAAAATCAATAATTTTGAACCATACAATGTATTTTTGGCTATTGCTACAAGTATACCCCAGTGACTTATGACTGGTTTTGTGGTTCAGGGTCATATATATATATATATATATATATATATAGGTGCATCTCAAAAGATTAGAATATTGTGAAAGTTCTTTTTTTATACCTTATTTAAAAACGTAAAACTTTCATATATCCAAGATGCATTACATGTAAAGTAAAACATTTCAATGTTTTTTTGGTTTTCATTTTGATGATTAGAGCTTACGGCTCATGAAAGTCAAAAATCCAGTATTTCAAAATATTAGAATATTTACATTTGAGTTTCATTAAGTGACCATCCCTACAGTATAAATTCTGGGTATCTCTTGTTTTTTGAAACCGCAATAATGGGGAAGACTGCTGACTTGGCAATGGTCCAGAAGACAATCATTGACAGCCTCCACAAAGAGGGTAAGTCACAGGGCTGTTCACAGAGTGCTATATCAAAGCATACTGAATGCAAAGGTGACTGGAATGTAGAAACTGGTTAGGAAAAGGTGCACAAGCAACATAACCGCAAGCTTGAGAATACTGTCAAGCAAAGCCGATTCAAATACTTGTGAGAGCTTCACAAGTAGTGAACTGAAGCTGAAGTCAGTGCATCAAGAGTCACCACGCTCAGACGTCTTCAAGAAAAGGGCTACCAAGCCACTTCTGAGACAGAAACAATGTCAGAAGCATCTTACCTGGGCTGTGGAGAAAAAGAACTGGACTGTTGCTCAGTGGTCCAAAGTCCTCTTTTCAGATAAAAGTAAATTTTGCATTTCATTTGGAAATCAAGGTCTGGAGTCTGGAGGAAGACTGGAGAGGCACAGAATCCAAGCTGCTTGAAGTCCAGTGTGAAGTTTCCACAGTCAGTGATGATTTGGGGTGCGGTGACATCTGCTGATGTTGGTCCATTGCGTTTTATCAAGTCAGTATAGCCGTCTACCAAGAGATTTTAGAGCACTTTATGCTTCCATCTGCTGATAGGCTTTATGGAGATGCTGATTTCCTTTTCCAGCAGGACTTTGTCACCTGCCCACAGTGCCAAAACCACTTCCAAGTGGTTTGCTGGCCATGATATTTCTGTGCTTGATTGGTCAACCAACATGCCTGACCTGAACCCCATATGGAATCTATGGGATATTTTCAAGAGAAAGATGAGAAACAGTCGATCCAACAATACAGATGAGCTGAAGCTCAATAGTGCCTCAACAGTGCCACAGGCTGATCGCCTCCATGCCACACCTCACTGATGCTGGAGTTTGTGCTAAAGGAGCCCTGACCAAGTATTGAGTGCAGAAATGAACATACTTTAAAGAACTTGAACTTTTCTGTTTTGAAAATCTTTTTTCTTTTTCTTTTTTCTTTTTTTATTGATTGATCTTAGGAAATATTCTAATATTTTGAGATACTGGATTTTGACTTTCATGAGCTGTAAACTCTAATCATCAAAATTAAAACAAAAAGAGAGAGAGAGAAAAAAAACTTTTGAAATGTTTTACTTTACATGTGTAGAACTTTAGAGCCAAAAAGTTCATCACACACACCCAGGCCTTAACAGGACAACACATTCCTTAGCGGAATCGACGGAATCTTCCTTCCACGTTGTGATTATAAAATTAACGACTTACCACCACCGCTCCCGATTTCCTGCCCTAAACTCCTTATCTCAGGAGAAATTTGAGAAGAACATCTGGATGTCTTTAAAGAATGGAACCTTCAGTGTCGTTCCTGACCCGTTTACCATAAATAAAGTCAAATAAACAGACAGTACAAAGCACGTTGGATCTGCCAATGCTCCAGCAAGGGCCTCCCTGAATCCCTGACTGCTGTATGTAATTCAATGATGGTATCAACAGAAAGACAGTGCCACATTGACCAGATGCTCAGCAAACCTACACCACGGACCTTCCCATGACCTAAAGACCTTTCCTTTTCGTTCTCCCCTTTCCAAAGGAATGCGCTCTTTCTCCCTTCTTGGGCAAAGAACACCCAAACTTTTATTGACTTTGCCAAAAGTATAATGAGTAATTACTGCTGCTATTAAAGCAATATACTCGAAACAATATATATATATTCAAGTTGTATTTTATATTCAAGTTGTATTGTGTATTCGAGTTGTCGTTTATAAGCTTGCTGTGTTATTGGAATCTGTGATATCATTTTGTAATCTTTTGGTGTCTAATTTTCCCGATCACTATTGTTAGTTTCACATGCTCGATGTGGTTATTAGGATTTAGGATATATTTTAATCTGCCTTAACCGTTTAGTAGATAAAATTAGTATATGTATTCGGAAATACGTTATATTTGATATTGAATTAACGATGGTTTTGAGAGCCATAATGTGATATGGATGAATGTTGACTTTTAGCATCATAAGGAATGATTATAACACTTTATAGAAATCTGCTAGGATGTTTTCCTCCATGTGACATATTTTATTAGCAGATAATACATGCACGGAAAGAGGCCGTGCGGGGCGGAGCTCCGCCCTACAGGAACCATGCGATTGGTAGAAGCCCCTAGGGGTTGGACGGAATGCATCCGGTTAAATCCCTGTGACACCAAGACTGCTTGCTTGCTTGCTCTTGCTTACGCGCGCTGCTTGAAAACTTTGGTTTTGGTCTCATTGAGGCGCTCCAAAAGCGCTCACCGCCGATAACATCTGGCAGAGCGTTAGACAGCCATAGTCAATTTCTGAAAGACCACTTCCAAAGCCTGAAGCTGACAGAAGAACTCAGAGGGCTTTAAACCGCGCCATTCTCGCGTCCAGCAGGCTGCTCTCACAGGAGGGCCTTCCCCAGAGCGACGTCACGCCACAGTCATCCACGGGAGTTCCCTCAAACTAGAAAATCTCAACTTAAAGCAATTACAAACAATTCTTTCTCCAAAGTTTTCTGAACCTGAATTAATCTTTAAAAGCAAGGTCAGAAGGATTCTGCTTGTGTAGATCATAGTGGGATTCTGAAATAGCCACAAGGTCTAGAACTTAACTTTCTTCATATTGGTTTCATCTTTCATGAACGTGTGTATGTGTTTGTATGTGTGTTTTGTTAGTATTGTATCATAGGAATAGCAATAAACTCGTTTCTTTTATCAAAAGAAATCTGAGCTGTTGTGTAATATTCAGAATCAAACAATGTACTAATTAAAGTTCACTATACTTGAATTTACATAAAGTACTATTTTGGTTTGTTCTTTTAGATTTATTTGAATAAGATAAACTAAATGCGTTACAGATATACTGTTATAACATCGGGACAATTGTTAATAGTATAAATCGGACGTTATGATTAATATCAATTAATCATATCAAATCAACCCTATAATTTAATATTTGAATTCCCTAAGCTAAAATTTCATAATAAAAGCTTAACCAGAGCTAAAATTCCTTTATATTTTTTACACATGTAATGAATCTAGAATATGTAAAAGTTTCACTTTTTTAAATAAGTTACTAAAAATAATGAACTTTTTCATGATACTCATCATTTTTCATGATATTTCATGATTGATATATATATATATATATATATATATATATATATATATATATATAGTACATCGGTAGTATGGGAAATGTCCCCAGGTTCCGGTTGACCTAATTAATGCAGCCTAACAATCCTTTCATGGATTTGAATTATAGAAATGTCATAGTGTAGTATGTGTAAACCAGGCTAAAAATTGCAGTTTTACAAATGCTAGAAACATGTTTTTCAAAGGAAAAATTGCAGCCACCATGTGTTTTTTTTTTTTTTTCAGAATTTAGCAGTAAGAAATTACTAGTTATCCAGTTTTTAAATCAATTATGCATTCCGTTAGTTTTGCAAATTGGGTCACGAAGAAATATAGCGCCGAGTATCATCAGCGTAACAGTGAAATCTAACACAACGTTTCCTGATGATATCTCCCAAGGGTAACATTTAAAGCATGAAAAGAAATGGTCCTAGTACTGAGCCTTGAGGTTACAATTTATTTAGATCTAGCAGATTTTACAACTTTTCTGTAGGAGAGAGTACTTTCCCACCATGCAAAATAACTCTAGTTTTGTTTTCCTCCAGCTGCGCTGCATTTACCGGGCTGCTCTCTTTAGGGTGCGAGTGTACTCATTATACCACGGTGTTGGAAAGTTTTCCTTAACCCCCTGGGGTCAAAGCCAAACCGGTGTGGTCTGTCTCATATTTTCTTGATGAACGTGAAAAGAACTAAAAATACTCTGTAATTTTTTTTTAGCATACAGATAAGAATAAGGTATTGTTTGAAACTGCAAAGGGTCTAATTTTATTTGTGTACAGTCATAATAACAAAAAAAAAAAAAGAAAAAAAAAAAAAAAACAGGGTGCGCTTTCTGCCATCTCGGACTCTGTCACCTCTCTTCACAGACACGTAAATAAAACAACCTGAATCTCAGCGAATACTTGCTTTAAAGACATGGGAAATATATCTATAGAAAGCTTAAAATGTGTATATTTAAATGAAGTAAGTCACGTCCAAAACAAATATTCTGAGATAAAGTAATCCATATGAAACCAACAGTTTTTCCATCTCAAATCATTATCTCTAATGCGGTCATGCCCACGAGCCGATCGCATTTTTCAAATTCTAAACATATATGTGATACATTTTATTCCAAAATTGTATGGTCAAAAATCTTATTCTGTGGAAGGTTTGGGGATAAAAAAATAAAAATAAATAAATAAATAAATAACTTTTTTGAACTAACGGTGAAGAGAGAGACAAAAGAGGACTGTAAGGGCTATTCCCATGTCATCTCTTCACTGGCTTCTAGAAGTTTTAGTAACAGCAAAAAAAAATTTTAACAGCAAAAACATGCTGTTGCACAGTGTTTGTGACTCAGATCACAGAGGGAAGTGGTCATTTGTCTGAACAGTGATTGATGAAGACATTTTTTTAAATTGGAAAATTTGAAAGTCTGTACCAGAAGGAAGTGACCCCCTCCCCCCAAACATGGACATTTCACCTAATCTTACTACAGAAAAGGAAAGTTCTCATTGTTTACATAAAACTAGAAGGTTAGAAAGAATGATTTTTGTTCTGTGAATGAAAATAAATAAATAAATAAATCCTAGCTATCTGCACTGTGCTAGACTAGCTGAGACTTGTCACGGCACTTGTATATTGTTGCTTTCTTGTTGGTCTGTTTGCTTCTACTTTGTAAGTTGCTTTGGATAAAAGCGTCTGCCAAATGACTAAATGTAAAAAAAAAAAAAAAAAAAAAAAAAAAAAATTGCTGTATGAATTATGTTAAATAAAAAGAGAAAGGGAGATCATAAATGCCATGGGGTGCTCATAATGGGCTGCTCATACCTGCTCAACTGTAGCAGGCTTAAAAGTTGGGGAAAGTAAAGATGGCTATTTATTTTAGAGGAAATTAAAAATTGCAAGATAAAGATGTCAAGTTGTAATACAAATTTTTATGAATTTACTAAAAGTAGATTTTTAAAAGGAATGGAATTATAAAGAAATTATATGCTTTTTACAGATGGGGAATTAGCTTTGGCTATACATCTTGTTGTAATGTTTTTTTTTTGGTCAACCCTAAAACTGAAATGTCAAGTCAAGTCACCTTTATTTGTATAGCGCTTTTAACAATACAGATTGTATCAAAGCACTTACAGTATCAAATAGGAAAATAGTATGTCAATAATGTAAAATGACAAGATTAAACACTCAATTTTCAGTTAAAGGCAGTTCATTATTGAATTCAGTAATGTCATGTTCCAGCTCGGTTAAGTTTAAATAATGTCTGTGCAATCAAGTCGACTATATCGCTGGAAATTAAGTGTCCCCAACTAAGCAAGCTAGAGGCAACAGCGGCAAGGAACCAAAACTCCATCGGTGACAGAATGGAGAAAAAAACCTTGGGAGAAACCAGGCTCAGTTGGGGGGGCCAATTCTCCTCTGGCCAGACGAAACAGCAGTTCAATTCCAACTGCAGCAGAGTCAGATTGTGTAGAGGACTCATCTGGTTCCCGTGGTCTTGTCCTGATGGCCGTCTAGGTGATGAGGTCTTCACTGGGGATCTGTCTCTAGGGCTCATCTAGTTGTCCTGGTCTCCGCTGATGTTCAGGGCTGTAGAGGTCATCTCTAGGTGCTGATCCACCATCTGCTCTGGATACGGACTGGATCTGGTGGCTACGGTGATCTCGGAGTAATAAAGAAACAGACTAATATTAGTGTAGATTCCATTCTACTTACTATGTAACAAGTATATTGTGTCTTATGGGAAGTGTTCCCGGTTCCGGTTGACCTAATTAATGCAGCCTAACAATCCTTTAATGGATTTGAATATTAGAAGCGTATTAGTGTTATGTGTAAGCCAGGTTAAAGCGATGTGTCTTTAATCTAGATTTAAACTGACAGAGTGTGTCTGCCTCTTGAACAGTGTTAGGTAGATTGTTCCAGAGTTTGGGCGCTAAATAGGAAAAGGACCTGCCGCCCACAGTTGATTTTGATATTCTAGGTATTATCAAATGGCCAGAGTTTTGAGAACGCAGCGGATGTGGAGGACTATAATGCGATAAGAGCTCACTCAAGTACTGAGGAGCTAAACCATTCAGGGCTTTATAAGTAATTAGCAAGATTTTAAAATCTATACAATGTTTAATAGGGAGCCAGTGCAGTGCTGACAGAACCGGGCTAATGGGGTCATACTTCCTGGTTCTAGTAAGGACTCTAGCTGCTGCATTGTGAACCAGCTGGAGTTTGTTAATTAAGCGTGCAGAACAACCACCCAATAAAGCATTACAATAATCTAACCTTGAGGTCATGAATGCATGAATTAACATTTCTGCATTTGACACTGAGAGCATAGGTCGCAATTTAGTTATATTTTCACCAAAAAAAGTATATATATGTATGGGGGGGGGGTCTAATATATTTTTAAACATTTCTTACATGAAAATTAAAAAAAACTGGCACAAAATCACATCATGGGCAAGCTCTGATTGTGATTCCTATTTCATATGGCAGGTCGTTTGCCAATTTGGCAGACATCAAAAATATTCAATGTCATAGATATCTTCTCATTTGAGAATTGAGCCAAAGCGATTGCGGAAGCCTGTAATAGTAATGCAAAGAAAGTCTGTAATAGTAATGCAAAGAGCTTGAAAGCATCAGTTTTTTTGACATCTTGTTTGAGAGTGAGAACAAGCTGGTCTTCCACTGGTTTCTGGTTGTAAATTTTCCACTGGTTATCAGTTTTATCTGGTGGTTTGTGCTTAGTGTGGTTGTAGTTCTCATCTCACAACACTGACTATGGTTTCAGTAATAGATCTTTATCATAAGAATCTGAAAATATATAATGCAGGGTAAAGTTAGTTCTGCTACAGGATCTGGAACTGCTGTTCTCAATCAACAATATAGTGATATATAAAATTTGTCTTGCTATTTTCTTATTTTTTTATTCAAAATTAAAGTTAAGAATATTTTGTATTTCTCAAATCATTCCTTAAGAATGTTCTTTTTTTCAGATGAAAACTAAACTTAAAAAGTATTTCAATTGATAA
>JAFVLL020031295.1:0-11124 GCA_021397915.2 Tor tambroides
ACAGTTTATGGACCTAATCGCCAAATTTTAGGGGGGCTGAGTAGTCATTTTAGGGGGACTATAGCCCCCCTAAAAATGGCCTAGCGACGCCCATGGCTCTCAAACTCCAGACTTTTCCAAATCAGGTACAGCCATAAGTAAGCCAGAAGCCACAAGCTTACATCCATCTGGGCATTACAACCATATTTAGCTCGCAACATGTGGTTAAAGTCACCGATAAAGGGTACTTTTTAAGTTGAGCTTGAAATGGAACATTTCTCAACCAGGACATAGCACAAATGCAGTTAAGCCATGCTTTCTACTGCTGCTGTTCTGCTAACTTCCTCTACTGACTACTCCTCGGTCAGATACCAAATAGACAGGAGTTCCCCACCTTGTAAAAATCTCCTCAACTAGAATACGGGCAATTTGTGGTGCTTTGGCCACTCTCAATGGAAAAAGCTCCACCCACTTTGAACAGTAATCGAATACAACTAAAAAGATGCTCGTGTTGTTTAGAGCTCTTGGGGAAAGGGCCCATCAAATCTACACTCAGCATGTACCCAGGTTCTACCACTGGTGTTGATTGCAAGTAACCTGACAGCTTTGAAAATTATGGCTTATACTGTTACATACTTCCCATCTAGGGCTGGGGAGCCAGTAACAAAACAAAAAAAAAGTAAAAAAAATAATCTAAAAAAAAAAAAAAAAAAAACCTTGGAGAGAGAACCAGGGCATCCAACCTCCTGTTCCAGAATCAACACAAACACCAATTCAAATTAATATCTTTTTAATTTGAATAAATAAGAATAAACAGAAACAAATCTCACAGAAAATGTTATCAAACAGGGAACAAAAACTTCAGGGGAGAGCAAGGCCAAAATAACAAACAAAACCAAACTAACTAACCCAAAAATATTTATAAAATTACCTAGAAAGAGATAACCCAAAAATAAAAGTACACAAAACTTCCCTCTCTTCCTATCTGCCCATAACCAGGAGAAAAGAGAAGTACAAACAAAAATGGCACCCTCCCCCTACGTTCCCTAAAATAAGAAAAACAAAACTAAACTATTAAACACAATTAACATTAAACAATAATAATCAAACGGTTTCAAACAACTTCAGTTCTCTTTCTGCTTAAGAACACAACAAAGTCCTGAGTTCACTTACTCAGAATTAAATCAACCAAAATCAAATAGTAAATGAGTCTGGGCAACCAGGAGGAAGAGTAGCCCTGGCGAAAATAATTCTCTCTCCACTCCTCCACAGATCCACCACTTCTTATATGTCCACTTCCTCCCGTTCATCCAATCACCGCAGGCATCACCAACTGAACACAGCTGAGTAGAATTCCTATCTCGTGACGAGGGAAAGAGAGAGAAAAAGAGATAGAAAGAAATCAAACAAAACCACATATACACAATTACAAAACATTAAATACGTCCTCGGACGTAACAATACTTTTGACAAGTTTCACATTCCTTACAGTATTTCCATACATCAGCTCTTAAGCTTGGCCAGTAAGCAACTTCCATCAGTTGTAGTAGTGTTTTAAGCCGGCCCAGGTGTCCACTTAAGGGGTTATCATGGGCATGCTTGAGAAACTCACCTCGCAGACAAGCAGCTATGACTAGTTGGAACTTTGGTCCTTTCCGACCATCTGGAACACTACGAAAAAGGAAATCATTCTCAAGGACATAATGCATTCTGGAAGGATCAGGACTGGGTTGGCAAGCAGCCTTGTTGCGTAACTCCCGAATTTTTGGGTCATTAGACTGTGCTGTATCAATGTCAGACCAGTCTACCGGTAAATTGGATGGGGTTACAGAAGAGCTGGTAGATTTGACCATGGCTAACAGATGAGGCGGCGTAGTCTCTAGGCTGCATGACAAGGTATCTGGTACTACATTGCACTGTCCCTTTCTATACCTGACACTGAACTCGTATCCTTGTAGACGAATAGTCCATCAAGTAAGCCTCGATGAAGGTTTGAGATGTTGGAAAACCCAAGTCAATGCAGCATGGTCTGTAATCACCTCAAATGATCTGCCCTCCAAATAGGGCCTCCATTTTTCAATGGCCCACACCACAGCCAAACATTCCTTTTCTGACACAGAATATGAGCACTCTGCTCCACGAAGTCTGGACGCGTAAGCAATTACATGTTCCTCCCCATCTGACTCCTGTGTCAAAACAGCCCCAAGGCCAATGTCACTTGCATCTGTTTGCACCTTAAAAGACCTGTTAAAATCAGGAGGAGTTAACACTGGAGCTTTGGTTGTCACTTTTGATCCTTTCAAAAGCATCTTGACATGCCTTAGTCCAGTGATTCCCAAACTGGGGGGCGCAACCCCTGGGGGGGGGGGGGGGGGGAGGCGTGGAGCTATGACAAGGGGGGCATGGCAAGGCTGAGGGATAGTGTACAGTCAGCAGATTATTTTGCAAAAGAAACCTCTGCAGGGTGATAAAGACTACACTGCGTAATTTTCCCGCTTATCATGCGGCCACTTGCCTGATAAGTAAATAATTGAACGCAAAATATTAATTTGACATATTTTAATGACCTAAACATGACTCGCAGTACCTGCTTGAGCGCTCCGTTATCAGTTGTAGCAGTTGTGGTTGTATCAATATCAGACCACTAGATGGCGCGATTGAAGAATCAGAGTTGTATTACAGGGAGACATGTAGAAATATAAAGCTGCTTTTCCACCGAAATGACCTGGAACAATATGTCCCAGGAACTTTTTTCCCCCAGATCTGTTGCTGTCTGCGTTTCCATCGCGGTCTAAAGTACCAAGATTCGTGACGTAACGTTAGGTCTGCGCGCGTTTCTCAATACCAAGTACACAAATACACTTGCATCCTCGGTAGTTCGGACTTCACGAGACTCGGGAGTGTGAACTTCCGCGGACGGAACGACGCAAGTCCGGTAATTCTGCAAAGAGCAGCGTACTTGATAACATCAGTCAGCTCGCCTCGGCTACTGCAATCTTCCTCACTGTATTTACAGACGAAATATATCAAACACCACTGCCTCTTTTCGTTTTCATTTAAACATATTAATAGCCGCAGAAATGTAGTTCAGGGAACGTACATAGCCTACATTACAATGAAACGAAATATTATATCATTGCCTGTTTTCAATTTCATTTTAACATATTAATAGAGCAATAGAATAAAGACCAAAGATTACCTGTTAGATTTATCCAAAACGAATTATATCTTATGTTTAACCACTACAGAGACATCAGAGCCAGCGGCAAATGTCAGAAGGACTAGCCGAGGTTATGCTCCTCTCTTCGACAAATGCATGACAGTAAACTGATGTCCCGTTCTATTTCTGACGAACTCCAGCGCTCTGACACAAAGGACAATTTAAATATTCATAAGAGAATCTTGAAAAAATAGTTTCCTCAAAAATATTAAGCAGCACAAATGTTTTGGGGGGGTCTTGAAAATATTTTTCTCTACAAAAGGGGTGCCCGGCAGAAAACGTTTGGGAACCACTGCCTTAGTCCATGTCCAAATGGATGGTTTCCTCTTTAGATCTCTGTACCAGGTTGCATTTCTTGAGATTCAAAGTCAGTCCTGCTTGGTGTAAACAATTAAAAACTTGCCTCAAATGCTGTAAATGCTCCTCCTCATTTTTGGAATATACAACAATGTCATCGATGTAAACAAAGCAACATTTTCCTTTAATGTCTTTAAGCACATATTCCATTAATCTTTGGAAAGAGGCAGCGGCATTTTTGAGACCAAAAGGAAGACGCATGAATTCAAATTGTCCAGAAGTAACAAATGCAGTTTTAAGAATGCTCTCAGGTTCCATCTCAACTTGCCAGTAACCACTTTTTAAATCCAAGGTACTGAAAATTGAGGCTCCATGCAATGATTCCAGTATCTCTTGATCTCTTGAATTCCGGTACCTTCTACCTGATGGCAGGAGCTGGAAGAGGTTGTGGGAGGGATGGGTGGGGTCCTTCACGATGCTTGAGGACTTGCTGGAACATTGTGCAAGGAAAATGTCCAGGATGGAGGGGAGAGGAGCACCGATGATCTTTTCGGCTGTGTTCACCGTCTGTTGTAGGGTCTTGCGTTCAGCAGCACTGCAGTTCCCGAACCAGACAGTGATGCAGGTGGTCAGCACACTCTCAATGGTGCCCCTGTAGAAAGTGGTGAGGATGGGTGGCAGGAGACTTGCTCTTTTCAGCTGGCAGAGAAAGTGGAGGCGCTGTTGTCCCTTCTTGTCGAGTGACATGACATTGGTGGTTCAGGTGAGATCCTCTGTGATGTGCACCCCCAGGAATTTAGTGCTGCCGACTCTCTCCACGGTTGAACCATCGATGGTCAGTGGGGGGTGGTCAACAGAGTTTCTCCTGAAGTCCATCACAACCTCTTTTGTCTTACTCACAGGTTGTTGGCACCACACCATTGCCAGCTGTGCCACTTCCTCTCTGTAGTGCGTTTCATCGTTGTTGCTGATGAGGCCTACCACAGTTGTGTCATCAGCAAACTTGATGATGTGGTTGGAGCTGAACTTGGCAGTGCAGTCGTGAGTCAGCAGTGTGAAGAGCAGCGGGCTGAGCACACAGCCTTGTGGGGCACCTGTGCTCAGTGTGGTAGTGCTGGAGGTGTTGCAGCCGACACGGACTGACTGAGGTCTTGCAGTTAAGAAGTCCAGGATCCAATTACAGAGGGAGGTGTTAAGGCCCAGCAGGTTTAGTTTGTGGATGAGCTGTTGTGGGATTATTGTGTTGAATGCTGAGCTGAAGTCGATGAACAGCATTCTTACATAAGAGTCTTTATGTTCCAGGTGAGTAAGAGCTAGGTGGAGAGTGGTGGATATTGCATCGTCCGTGGAACGGTTTGGACGGTATGCAAACTGGAATGGGTCCAGCGTGTTTGGGAGGCTGGACTTGATGTGATGCATGACTAACCTCTCAAAGCACTTCATCATGATTGGGGTCAGTGCTATGGGACGATAGTCATTCAGACAGGACACGGGTGACTTCTTTGGTACTGGAATTATGGAGGTGGATTTGAGACACGTGGGGACGACTGCCTGGCTCAGCGAGGTGTTGAAGATGTCTGTTAGGACATCCGTCAGCTGTGCAGCACAGTCTCTCAGTACACGTCCAGGTATGTTGTCAGGGCCCGCAGCCTTTCGTGGGTTAATCCTGGATAGGGTCTTCCTTACATCGGCTGGAGCGAGACAGAGTACCTGGTCGTTTGGAGATGCTTGTAGTTTCTGTGCAGGTGTGTCATTCTGCATCTCAAATCGTGAGTAGAAGTGGTTGAGTGCATCTGGTAAGGATGTGTCATCGTCACTGGCCTGTGGCGGGGGCTTGTAGTCAGTGATGGTCTGAATGGCTTGCCACAGGGTCCGAGTGTCCTTACTGTCGCTGAAGTTATTGTTTATTTTTTTAGCATATTGATGTTTTGCTTTCTTGATGCCACGGGACAGGTTGGCTCTTGATGTTTTGAGGACTGCTTTGTCTCCTGATCTGAATGCCTCATCTCGGATTTTTAGCAGCCCGCGAACCTCAGCTGTCATCCATGGCTTCTGGTTGGCACGTGTGGTGATGGTCTTGGTGACTGTCACATCATCTATGCACTTTTTGATGTAAGCAGTCACAGTTTCAGTGTACTCCTGCAGGTCTGTGTGGTTGTTGTAGGTGGCCGCCTCTTTAAACATGTTCCAGTCTGTGTCCTGGAAGCAGTCCTGCAGTGCTGAGGTAGCACTTCGGTCTGGCCACATTGCACTGCTTTTGAACCGGTTTGGCAAGTTTGAGATGTGGTCTATATGCTGGGATTAGCATAACAGAGATGTGGTCCGAGTACCCGAGGTGGGGGCGGGGTTCAGCTTTGTATGCATTTTTCTCTGTTGTATAAACAAAGTCCAGTGTGTTATTTCCCCTTGTAGCAAAATTCACATGTTGGTAGAACTTTGGCAAAACTGTCTTTAGGTTTGCGTGGTTGAAATCACCGGCTATGATGAAAAAGCCGTCGGGGTTATTTGTTTGTTGTTCGCTGATGGCGCTGTAGAGTTCACGAAGCGCGTCCTTAGCGTTTGCACACGGAGGAATGTAGACCGCGACAATAACAATGGCCGTGAACTCCCGCGGCAGATAGAACGGTCGACACTTCACAAACATAAACTCCACCAGCGATGAACAGTGTTTTGATACTACCGCAGCACTGTTACACCATTCTTTGTTGATATACACACACAAGCCGCCCCCGCGAGTCTTACCAGACAGTGATGGATCTCTGTCTGCTCGGCAGCAGATTAGGCCGTGCAGCTGAATGGCGGAGTCCGGGATGTTGTCGTTTAGCCATGTTTCAGTGAAAACAAACACACAACAGTCCCTTGCCTCATGCTGTGTAGACCGATTGAGTTGAATTAAGTCCAGTTTGTTTTCCAGAGAGCGAACATTTGAGAGCATGAGTGTTGGGAGAGCCGGTCTTGTGGGGTTAGCCCTTAGCCTAGCTCGTATACCTCTGCGCTTACCGCGCTACCGTCCTCTCTCACACCGCTTGCGACGCCGCCTTGTGCGGGTAGCGTCAGTAGGCGAGGCCGCGGTCTCGAGGTCCGGCTTCAGCAGTAAACAAAGGCCTCGTAGCTTCTCAGTAGCCGCCGGCGACAGTTGGTGTTTGTATGTGTTGTCGATATCCAAAAGGCTTTGGCGATCATAGATGTGTTTAGGAGTGATTTTCTTATGAATTAGCGGTAAAGTGACACTATTTCGAGACGAACAGACGACATTAAAAGACATAAAAGCACCGTCTTTGGGACCCGGAGTAGCCGCTGCGTCTGACCGCGCCGCCATCTTGAGTTCTTGATCCCAACATTAGGATTATCATTAAAGATGCCATAGAATGCATTGATACAATATTTTAAATTGTTCTCTGATATCTACATAGAAGGTATGTGGCTTAGGTAAGGGCAAAAATTCTCCAGAAACAGTTTTACATGTCCATTTACAACCCTAGGATTTCTCCCTAGAATGAAATGCTCTGTTATTACCTTATTTGGAAGGCTCATGAATAATAATAATGTTGAGCTGTGCTCTGATTGGCTGTTTCACAGTGCAGCTCAACATTGAGCTGTGCTCTGATTGGCTGTTTCACAGTGCAGCTCATTTCAGTAGCTCGCACAGCAGGAAGGAAGCACAGGGAAAATATATATTTCAATACTTTCTCTCAGTTATATCATTGGGTAAGTATACTGTATATAAAATGCGGGCATCAGGGAGCCGCTTTGAATGCACGATCGCGTTTTACTTTCACTTTCGAGATTTGCGATCGCTCGTGCTCTATGTAAACTACAGCAGCAGTACTTTCCACACATTTTACAAGATCAGATGCTTGTCAGTGGTGCTCAGGATCTGTAAATCATTCGCCATCATCCTCCGTCATCTCTCCTTACTCTGTTTATGTGGTAAGTGAAATCTTATGTACTGTAATGTAACAGGCTACCGCTAGCAAGAAGCTAACCATGTCCCTTTAGTGGCTCGCGTTATTTTATTAGAACACTTTATTTGTTTTCCATGCTTTTCTGAATACAGACACCAACCCATCCCTGCACAGCCTGGAACATAACATTTATTTCTATGATCTGCCATTTTCGCTATTATCCTTGCTTGTTTCTTCACAATACCTGCAGAACTTCTGATGATTCCGCTGTGCAGGTCCGGCTGGCCTAGAACATGGGCGGGTATATCCAAATGTTTGGGGCGTAACTATTAGTGATCCCGACTCTGAGGTCACAGTCGGTGTTATGTTCCGATTCGCCTATTTTTCAGTGGTCTTTTGTTTGCACGAGATTTATATAAGGAGGAGGAAACATTGGTGTTTGAGGCTTACGGTATGTCATTTCCATGTACAGAACTCTTATTATTCAACTATGCCAAGGTAAATACAGTTTTCCATTCTATGGCACCTTTAACATTATCTAATTAAGATTATCATTAATGTTAGGATCAAAAGGAAGGTGATGCAAAGACTGTGTTTTTACACAACTTGGCACTGAACAGCGTCGTCTTGTTTTCGGAGCCATCTTTATTATTTGTTTATATCTATGTTACTCGTGTAAGCTGGTTGAATGTTGTAGGCACCAATTTACTTGTTGCTTCAATATTATTACACTCTGTGCCTCATCAGTCCAGCATCACTTGACTGTGTGCAAAGAGGTGCTGAAGGTGCACTCTGCCAGCTAGTTATCCGAGTGTCTGGTGCCCAGCCTAGAGGAGGCGGGGTGTTCGCACAATAGTATATTCACCTGCATGTGTGACATTTTCCCATGTCAGCTCTGTATGGGTTGGCAAATAACGCTGGTTTTACATGGCGGGGATTTTATACGTTCCCCATAGCGACTAGTACAGGGGTGGCGAACATCAGTCCTGGAGAGCCACAGTCCTGCACAGTTTTGATTCAACGTAATTAAACACACCTGAACAAGCTAATCAAGGTCTGAAGGGTTACAAAAAAGCTATAGGCAGGCGAGTTTTTATGAGGGTTGGAGCTGAACTCTGCAGGACTGTGGCTCTCCAGTATGTCAGAAAGATATGCTGTAAAACATTTTACAGCTAAATTTAACATTCCAAACAGAAGATGCCATTTTCTACCCGAAGAGGTTTGAGATAAGCATATAAAACTCAAGAGTTAACTTACCCTTTTAAAGCCATTAAAAAGTATAAGGACCTTGGAAGTAAAACATAAACTTGGTCTGTTAGAATGGCACTGACAATCCTCTTAGAAACATAGTCTGGCTCCAATATGGGGAGCAGTCGGGGCCACCTGCACACAAGGCACATGTTGTAATTGATGTGGCAACTGTTCACAAAAGAATGAACCCCCAAAATTACTCTATGATTGGGTTAGGTTAAGGGACACTTTAAAGAGGATTATTAACTGTATTTTACATTCATTTCTATGCCCGGTTCAGGAGGAAATTCCATAGCCATAAAGCTCTTTCACTCTTACACATATTTGTTAGGTGTTGCAGCAAATTCAAGAAAACATGCTATAAATGCAATGCTAAGAATCTTACGAGTTTTTTTTGAGCTATTCATACATTTGGAGGATCAATACACAAAGTAGACGCAGCCCCTAGGCAACGTCACTGGGCATGTACTGACAGCAATGAGGGACCATGCTGAGGGCTAACGCCAGGTTCACACATACTCCATTTGCACTGGGTAGTCCATGTGCAGTTTGTATGCAGTGCAGAAGCAGCATGGACTCATTGTGCTTGCACACAGGACATGTTCGAAGTCCGCTACTGATCTGCTGCTGTTTACCACAAACACAACATTTATCCATTATTCTGATTTCAAATCCAAACATTGTTATTGAAAATGCTTTTTTAGCATTGTGATTCTCTTTTTACACAGTACAGTAATACAATCTTTCATAGACATATTTACGAAGTAGACTTTAATTATGCATTTATGGTGTAAATACTACATTTTCGTGCCAATCCATGTTAATTTTTACCACGAACAATGCGCTGTCACTTTAATTCACTGCGTGCAGTTCACCAAAAATAGACCACACTGTTGCAGATGCACCACTCCTGGAAAGCACTGCCGGACCTCAACCGCATGTAGTGGGAATGCTCTAATTTGTTAACATGGGCGCAGAAAAAAATACACACTGCAAATGGAGTATGTGTCAACCTAGCATAAGAGGAACATACTAATACCAAAGAGCTGACCTATTAAACAAGCTGCAATAAACCAATCAGAGACATAAAATAAAGTCTGATCGTGTTAATTTAAGTTTGTGTCATCAGCGCTTTGTTTGTTAATCTCTATGAGGCACAGTCAAATTCTGTGTCTTTATTTTAATTGTATATATTTCCAAAGCAGTGTGCAAAATCCTGCCTACAGAGATTTTGATTATGGCTAATTGAAAAACGCTTGACAAATTGAGAGTGAAGCAAAATTGACAGATAGATCATTATTGTAAAAGTAGGTGTTTCTCCTTAAATTAATATCTTTGGTTTCCTGTTCAAATGCTGCTGCTTCAAAGAAAAATGTGGTTGGGTATGAAGTGTGTGTTAGCTTACTTTGTCCCACAGCCATCAAACATGCCTGTGTTGATGAAGTATGGGCAGATGATTGTGGTTTTGATTCTTTCCTTCGCCGCAGCTATCAGCTCAAGGGCCACAGACTCAGCAAAACCCACAGCAGCAAACTTAGTCGTGCAATAATCTGTGTGGGAAACAATGGGCAAAATAGGAAACATTGTTATGAAGCTTCAATTGAAACATCTCAGATAATTGTTTCCTGTTAAAGTCTACACTTTTATTTAACCACACCTGAAGGGATCAAACACAACATGAAATCAATAGATTACACACAAATAGCAGACACATTTAAACACTTAGAGACTGTGATCCACAAGTTGTATATTAAGTATGAGAGTTCATTCATGTCTGCTGCGAAACTTTTAAAAACATTTATGTCTGCCAAACGTTATTTGATGGACTCAAAGTCCTGTAGGGCTTTGTTACTGTTCCAAAAGCTGGCTAGAGAGAAGTTGCGTAAAATATAAGAGGACACAGGTGAAAACATTACCTGCCAGTCCATTGCCACCTATCAAGCCAGCAGAACTAGCAACACTGACCAAATGCCCATAGTTCTTGTCTGTCATGGCAGGCAGAAATGCTTTATATGTCTAAAACAGAAGCATAAACAAAAATCAGTATTTATACAGAATAGCAGCTTCCAAAAGAAAAAAAAAAAAAAAGAATCAGAAAAACTGCCATACAAATTTTGATAGAGAAAAAGTATTTAGAAAATATATCAAGCCTACCCAAAAGTGGGACATTGCATTAACTCTGAGTGTCTTCTCAACAAGTGCATCGGGAGTGTCCATGAATCTCTTACCACTAACAATGCCAGTGTTGTTTATTAGTATGGTGACATCACCGATTTCACTTTTAACCTAAAGGTGGACAAATAATCAATGAGTCAAATAATCAGGTAGATAAAGTTGTCAAATGAACCGTTTGTTAAATGTCATTATGTAAATGTCATTATATTATAATGTACCATGAACTTTTAGAGGACAAACTGGCCTAAACCAGTAAAAATGTCACTCAAGTTTAAAAAAAAAAAAAAAAAAAAAAAA